>JAVIAB010000024.1:6697320-6977320 GCA_032433765.1 Megaustenia siamemsis
GCGATTAAATGACCGTTTAGATAAATCCAAAACGTGTCTTGTCCTATTCTCAGGGTTTTCTAAAGAATGAAATAATCTTCCTCGTTTAGCCTCTTTGCAAAAATAGTTATACATTTTTATTGCGATGTTTTGTAAACTGCAGAATTTCATTTTAAGACTCATGATAAATGTTATCGTTCCACGTCTACACCTATGAATGAACGGAAATGGAACACACAATTTCTCAAGTGTCTAATTGTGTCACAAAACCACGGCGAAAGTGACAAAACGACGTCAATTTTACCGTGTATGGATTTTTACTCGCTATTTTTACTTAAAATACTGTAAACATTAAGTTTTGACTACATCAATGGGTCGTTATAAATTTATATAAATCAAATAAGCAACAGTAATAACAACTGTTTTTTTTTAATGAAATTAATTCCCTGTTGGGTTCTAATCATTATAACTTTACATGCCAATTTTGAACAACTTACAACAAGCGGTTAAAAAGCTATCGATTTTAAAAGTTGGGCACGAGTTATGAAACAAGCTATAGACAGTTTTCCTTACGAGATACATAATTTCAGAGCTATAGGGAGAAGAGCAAGAGGCAGACATAGAGTAAGATCTAGTGGAGGATGGACAGACAACATAAAAGAAAAGTTACAGCATCAGTTGACAATAGTTGAAGCCGTCAAAAGGGTGACAACCAGAACTTTGTATCTACCTCGACACCCGAACGGGTACAAGAGGAAGTAAAGAAAGAAGAAGAAAGAAGGAAGGAGGGTTATAGCTATGATTAGTTGAAGGCCCCGGTATCACTGCTAACGATTTAAAGTCCACAATTTCTCAACCGGCCGTGCCAGTGGAATCAGACGAATTAAAACACATCGCATTGAAGGATTCAAACAAAGAAATGCAGCTGCAGTCCACATCATAGCAGCTACAGCATACGTCAAAAGACATAATGGCCAAGCGGCATCGAAAGTGAACGCAGCTGAACTGTCCTTCGTCATACGATAACATCATTCATCGTAAGCAATAGGAATATCGAACATGATCCGGATGAAAACCACAGGTCACGGTGTGCACAGAGCACTAAACTCAGTAGCTCCGGTAGCAAACCGGACTTGAAATATGAGGAAACTGAAACAAGGAACACTTTTCATACACAGCCTCAATGGTAGGAAGGAATGGTATGGGAGTAAACGTAAGTAGACGACTAAGTAGGTTAGTGTGTACGTTGGGAGACTGAAATGGTAAGTGAGTGGATGAGTGGGTGCGCTAGAGTGGGAATGAGTAAATACAGAATGAAGGAGCGAGTGTGTGGATGAATGAGTGCGTGGATGAGTGAGTGGATAAGTGAAGAAAGAACGAGGTTTGAACCAACCATCACCTGTATTACGATACACTGCTCTATCAAAGTGTTTGTATAAACATGGTGGATCTCTGCTTGGTGGTTGACCTGTGACCCCAGCTCGAGCAGGGCTGGCCCACCCAATCCGGGGCATTGACCTTCTCCATAATGGCTGCCTTCTGTTGCAGGCGCTGCGCTTTGGTCATGAGCTTCTGGAAGATGATGTTGTCAAGCTGTTGGAGATAGACAGAAAAGGAAACACCCCTGTTGGTCACACGTGACAAAATCGCAGACATAAATAAAAAAATATGAGTGTGTATTGCAAGTGGAAAGACAGTTAACTAAAACATTAATTCTTCCTCTACCTTTCAGCTCCCCGTGGGGAGCATAGGTCTTCAAAAACACTTTCCAAGTCATTCTGTTTCGTGCCATTCTTTTAAGATCATTCCATGTCTTCCCGGGAGCCACGATAGCTCATTGGCTAGTGAACTGGACTACAAAGGACAAGAGGTAGGGTTCGATCCCAACCGACGGCTTCCGAGTTCACCCAGCCTTTAATAGGTACATGATTTTTTTCAGGGAAGTGAAGCGGCACGGGCGTAATACCGACCACATTACCCCAACAATCATGTGCCGAAGGTCTGTATATGGTCACTAACACCATATTCCCTATACGCCACTTGGCGTGACGGGAGAACTTTACTTTTTTTTTTTACATGTCTTCTCCATCATCTTCATCTCTGCTTCTATCTGTCTTCTCCAAGAATTCTTTGGTCTCCCTCTTTGTCTTTACCACTGGGGATTCAAAAAAAGGGCTTGTTGTGTAATACTCTCATTTGGCTTCCGCAGTAATTCTTCTTGCCTTCCACATTTGCCTTTCAGCGTCGAGGGGAGATATAACTTGAATCTTTGCCTTTCTATTGACCTCTCCTGCTGTTATGTTTCTGTTATGTTTCTAATGTTCCATAACTCCATTTTTTCCATGGCCGACCCTTGGGTCTAGTGTTCACGCAACGTTTATTGAAGGGTCGTTAGTTTGTGTTTTGATCTTTCTATCTTATCATGTGGCCAAATAATTGTATTTGTTTTTTTTTGTCTATGTATAGCGGGAATTACTCCTAGCTTTTTTCGTCAGTTCTACATTTCTGATCTTTCTCTCAGGCTGTTTCCTGTCATGCGCCTGAGACATCTTATTTCAGTAGTGGTTATTTTTTACAATTACTTATTGCTCTTACATCTAGAGTCCAGGCCTTGTATTTGTAACACAACATTGTGGTGTAGAACGTGTTGTTTAGAGTGTCCGTTTAGCCTCTAGTGTTATTTTTTATGACCCTTTTCGTCTTGTCAGACTGTCTAGTGGAGGCTATTGTGTATTTTTTGAGGTTTTGTTTTTGTCGAACAGCTTCTTGTGGGGCAGAAAACATAGCCATTAGACAAGAAAACAGAGCAGAAAATTGAAGCCTTTGAAATGTGAATGTATAGAAAAATAGAAAGAATTGGCTGGAAAGAAAACAAACGATGAAGTCTTAAAACAACTAAAATGGAAAAGAGGATTACTAAACACAATTCAAAGAAGACAAATGAGAATTTGGGGACATGTTAAAAGACACAACAGCCTACTAAAAGTATTCTTGGAAGGGAAAATACAAGGTAAAAGAGGCAGAGACAGACCAAAACTAACATGGACTAGTAACATCAAAAGATGGACAAGTCAGTCTATGACAAAGCAAGACAGAGCGGAATGGCGCCCCGTGGAAGCCAACCTTCAATGCGGAGGCGGCACTCGATGATGATGAATCACGTCAGAAACAAACACTGCTACCTTGTCCAACTGTAGAGGCCTTTCACATTACCCCATGTTTTATTTCTTTCATTACCTTTTTCATTACCCCATGTTTTATTTCTTTCATTACCTTTCACATTACCCCATGTTTTATTTCTTTCATTACCTTTCACATTACACCATGTTTTATTTATTTCATTACCTTTCTCATTACCCCATGTTTTATTTCTTTCATTACCTTTCTCATTACCCCATGTTTTATTTCTTTCATTACCTTTCTCATTACCCCATGTTTTATTTCTTGCATTACCTTTCTCATTACCCCATATTTTATTTCTTGCAATAACTTTCCCATTACCCCATATTTTATTTCTTGCAATACCTTTCCCATTACCCCATATTTTATTTCTTGCATCACCTTTCCCGTTACCCCATATTTTATTTCTTGCATCACCTTTCCCATTACCCCATATTTTATTTCTTGCATCACCTTTCCCGTTACCCCATATTTTATTTCTTGCAATACCTTTACCATTACCCCATGTTTTATTTCTTGCATCACCTTTCCCATTACCCCATGTTTTATTTCTTGCATCACCTTTCCCGTTACCCCATATTTTATTTCTTGCATCACCTTTCCCATTACCCCATATTTTATTTCTTGCATCACCTTTCCCGTTACCCCATATTTTATTTCTTGCATCACCTTTCCCATTACCCCATATTTTATTTCTTGCATCACCTTTCCCATTACCCCATATTTTATTTCTTGCATCACCTTTCCCATTACCCCATATTTTATTTCTTGCATCATCACCTTTCCCATTATCCCATATTTATTTCTTGCATCACCTTCGCCTGTTTCCTCATCTCGTCTTTGATTGTCTGTTGGAGATCTGTGCACGCGTTGATCACATTCAAGTGGTTCTGACACTGAGTAAACAGGTCGTGTACAGTCATGCTCTCGAAGGACTTGGAGAGATTCACCGAAGCTGAGCTCTCATTCTGGTGTGCATTTTGTCCCGGACTTTGAACATCTTGGTTTTCTTGGTCAGATTCTTGATGCCATTCTGGAGATCGCTGTTGATGCTGAAGTATTTGTTGCAGTTGTTGGTGATTTTGAGCCCGTTCTTGCTGCGCTAAGAGCTGCTGCTGTATGAATCGTTTTGGTTCAAAAGTTGGGTCGACTGCTGTATTTGTTTCTCCAACATCTCGCTCTCATCAAAAAGTTGCAATCCTCCGTATGAAGCTTGCGTTCTGTACAGTTGTTCGCGATCTCTGTTGGGAACATTTGCGAAAGAAGATGCCTTTTCTTTTCTGCCTTTAATTCACCAAGGCTTAGAGGATCTACGGAAGAGTCGTCTGGCAAAAATGGGTTCTGCCTCACCCGAACTTTGTGTGGCCTGATTTTCTCCTCATTTCCTGCAAAAGGATCGTAATATTTTGAACAAGGTTTGCTATCATCCATTTTGGAATGACTTCATTGTAACTTTATTTGCTGCAAACATGACGAGATATTATTTTATTTTATGGCCGTTTATTTCGTGCATAGAATGATAGATGAATTCACCCGACTTCAAAAAGGTTTATCAGATGTTGCGACCGTAATCCATCCATTAGCTGAGTAGTTAGTACCAGCATAGATGATATCAAACTTCATTCCGAGACAAACTAACTGTGCCTGGCAAGACAACGGGCTACAGTTTGGAACAGTTGCCAGTTATGAAAGAGGTTTTGCTATTAGAAAACTGAATAGAATTTCTCCTTAACAAACGTATAGAACCTGGTCAACGGTCCGTCGTTACGTGTAACTTCCTTCTGAAGCCATCTATACATGCTCATAGACACAAGTAAACACGACAGCTCCGAATTTATGGACAGACTTTTCTTGGGCGTTCAACAATGGCTGGAACTAGTTCTACCTCCATTGGCACCGTGCAGCTCACAGAGTGCAATCTCAGGTCTGTGACGAACGTGCCAGGGCAGTCTTGGAATCTATCTTTCGTTCGCCTGAAATATTGTTTATATCTGCAATGTGGTTTCCTGTATAAATTCTACTGTCTTTTATAATTATTGCAGTGGCCCATATAGTTTTGTCAGTAGTGTTGTATCTATGGGCCAATTGATTTTCCTCAGTGATTGGTCAGTAGCTCTATTCTCTCACCCCCCTGACTCCACAAAGCGGCTAAGAAGGACATCCAGTAATAGAGGTTGGGCCCTTTCGAGGCTGAGGGCCCGGCGCTGCACCGCCTGAGTGTCCATCACAGGGCGAGTGCTATATTGATTTGCGGTTATAGACATACTTCTCATTGGCGTGCGTGCGTGACATCCTGATTGTTGTAGTGCGCCTTTTCGCTGGTTGCCTCCGACTTCAACACTTATACTTGCTATGGCAGACTGTGGTCTTGCTCGGGTGTAGGAAGGCCTGGACAGTCTTGGTTTTCTGTCCCTGGTGACTGTTAAACCCCATCCCCACGACAAGTAGCTGGCCTTGAAGGGGTGTCTTGGAATCAAAGTACAACAAATGGTACCTTTCTCTTTCAGTCTGTTGGATAGTTTCGAAGGCTACAATATTTGATTTCTTCTTCGCCTCTTTCACTGTCCTTTCTTTTTTGCCGTTCAGCATTGAGGTGAGATGTAGTTCGCAATTTGTTTGCTTTTATGCTTTCTGTATAGAAGTGAGAAAGAGAGTTCACCAGTGCTATATAGAGCCAATTCTGACCTATGGAATCGAATCATGGGCAGTTGACAAACAAATGAAATGACGATTAGAGGCCACAGAGATGATATTTCTCAGAAGAATGTTGAAAGTTCCCTGGACAGTTAAAAGGAGCAAGGAGGAAATTCTCAAAGAGGCCAACACAAAAAAGGAGACCCTAAAAAACATCAGAAAGAAGCAATCAACATTTTTTCGAGCATATCATGAGAAGAAGAAAGTTAGAATACTTAGTTACAACTGGTAAAATACACGGAAAGAGAGGTCGCGGATGGCAAAGAGATACAATATTAGATAGCTTGGTGTCATGGCATGGAAAACAGTCAAACAACCGAATTGATACGATGCACTATAGATAGAAGAATGTGGAAGGACATGATCGCCTACGTCAACTGATATGGCACTTGATGATGATTGCTGTACAACTCTCCTGCTGTCATGTTTCTCTCATTATCATCATCATGAACTCATCATGAAATCGTGGCTTTACATCAACAACGCCAAACCGGTATGGCACATGATGATGATGATAAAGGTGACCACAAAAATAAAGATGGTCTTGACTGAGTTATTGAGTTATTTGCGGGTCATCATAATTGAGTTATTGAGTTATTTGCGGGTCATCATCATTGAGTTATTGAGTTATTTGCGGGTCATCATCATTGAGTTATTGAGTTATTTGCGGGTCATCATCATTGAGTTTTTGAGTTATTTGCGGGTCATCATCATTGAATTATTGAGTTATTTGCGGGTCATCATCATTGAGTTATTGAGTTATTTGCGGGTCATCATCATTACACTTCGAACATGTCCATAGATGCTCAGATCCCCTCCTCTGCAAAGTCATGCAGTGTCCAGCGACTGACGACTCCAGTTCTGTGTTGGTTGATTAGTCTACTTACACGCCCACTCAGTTTCTCGTTTCTAGCTGTGCCCATCTTAACTCACATCTCTTTCATCTGAAGGAGTGACGTGGACTCATGGTTATAGAAGTCCTGTGCCATTCCCACATCTGGGAGGGCATTGATGACGTCCTGGTCAAAGCAAAGAAATGCACATCAATTTATAAAATTGCGAAGCTGCAATGAAGCTAATTGTGAGGAAAATGAAAATATAAAAAAAAACAGATATAGAAAAAATATATATAAGAAAGGTAAAAAGTATAGGTTGCCTTGCGTATGGGGTATATGGTTCTATGACCACGGGACATTTTTGGGTGGTCGGTATCACGCCAGGCCGCCTGAACTTCCCAGAAAATCTCTGGTACCCATCGGGGTGAACTACGCGGCCGGGATAAAAATCCACCACTGCTGGATATCGAACCCGGATCCGTCTCGTCAGGATGCGAGCACACTAACCACTCAGCCACCATATAAAAAAATAGTTTGGTTAAAAATCTCTCCAAAATATATTTTTCTTTCATTTCCAAACATAATTAGCTTTACTGCAGCTTCGCAATTTTATGCATTTATGTGCATTTCTTTGCTTTGACCCTACTCCTACTATATAGTACACTATCGCTGCTACTCTATGTTTGTATATCGTCCTACATTAGCTATACGTGAAAAACATGACGATCATCATTTTCAGAAGGACGTGAACTTCCGGTCAATATGGTGGATAGGCGGCAGAAACCATTAAAGGCTATGTCTGAAAAGTGTTCATTGTTGCAGTTTCCTCATATTCCAAGTCCGGCTTGTTGCAGGAGCTACCTAGTTAAGTGCTCTGTGCACGCCGTGAGCTGTGCGCTTAATTAGTTTTAATCGCGATTCAATTAGTGTGATTTAAGAAAGATCAATACATGTGAGATGCGATGCTTGAGAAAAGTAACAAACAACACAAGAAGAGATAGAATACAAAATGAAACCATAAGAAAAATGGTAGGAACTAAACCCTGCCAAGAATATATAGAACAACAACAACTTAAATGGTTTTGTCATATGGTCAGAATGGACCCTTACCAATCACCATCAAGGGCGTTCTTCTCGAGAATGCATGGAAAAAGACCAAGAGGAAGACCCAGAAAAAGATGGATAGATGCAGTGACAGAGACATGTAACAACAAAGGAATATCACTAATTCAGACAGTCGAGCAGCTCAAGAACGACAAATGATATAAACCACGACACCTTTTAGGTGTCAGTGAAAAGAGAAAAGAAGAAGAGGAAGAATCGTGTTTCAATATTCCAATCGTTTACGATAATAATATCGTATGACAGGGAACAGACGGTTGTGTTCACTTTCTGTGCGGTTTCGCCTTATGTCTTTTGGCGTGTGCTGAGACTGCTACGATGGGGACTACAGTTACCTTTCTTTGTTTGGGAGATGAGATATTAATTCGGAGGATTACGCTGTCACGGGCGCTTGAGCAATTATGGATTTTAATTCGTTTGCAGTGATACCGGGGCCTTCCATAACCAAATAACCAAAATATATTATAGTCTGATCTTGACTGTGAGAAAGTACCTGGCATGACAACAACAAAAATGGCGGCGACCACAAACTCGGGCTCAAGTTTTCACAAAAAGGCACGCATTAAAGTGGGCCAGATCCTAGGAACAAAACCCTCATTATACAACAATCAGCTTCTTATTTCAACTGGAATTCCATCTTTGGATAATGTTATCGGTGAGTACAGAAACACAGTAAATCTCAAGAAATAACAATTACTAAATTTAAATTAGGGCTAGGGGACTAGGGGATTTCAATGCAAAGAAAGTAGAAAGAGAAGAGGTGGTAGGAGCATCAAAATGTGAAAAAGAAACTTTGACTCATTGACATACTTCATACTTATGTGACTCACTGAGGCTCACTCAACTGGAGTCCTGGATGGATATCATGGCCTTAGCTTGGAGAGATGAATGACAGAGGGGATAGATTAATAGATAGATAGATAGATAATAGATTGATGATAAACAGTCACATCATGATAATCGATGATTGATTATATAATAATTATAGGTGACATTACACCTGGTTCAAACAACACCCTAGACCCTAGGCGACTTGACTATGGTCATGGCATGGCAAAGCCCAGACAAAAAAGTACACAAACTGATTTTATACTGGTACAGAGAAGATTCAGGAATGGGCTAACATCTGTTAAAACATAGCTATAGTCCGTTCAGATTCGTTTGCCGAGATGTCACAGTTATGATTTATTATTCAAAAAGTTCTTGATGATTTCACATGATTTTTGGCATACGGTGTTAAAATGTCCATGTCACGAGAACATATGTGTTACTCGATGTCTAGCTATAACGGTTTTCTTAAAGCGGCGAATTCCTTTGATCTTTGCCCATGTAACTATTATTTTGACCCTAATCAAAATGTTTTACAGTAATCTAGTTCAACGATGACCCATAGGCGTGTCCATAAAATTTTACTTGGTGGCAAGTATACAAATTTTAAATTATATATAGAACTTTTGTTCGTAGAGTCAATTTGATATAGTTCCATGCTCTTGGTGTGAGTTTCCCAAATGTTGTCGCTGCCTTTCAAATACGTACATTTAGTTCCTCATCTAAGGAAAGTGTGGCTGTAATAGTGGATCCAAGGTAGCTGAACTTCTGTACTGACTCAAGCAGGCTTCCATTCAAAGTAATGGTTGTTGGTTTGCTTATAACATATTTTTGATTGCTTGGGTGGTCTTGAACAATAAACTGTTTAACAAATCAACTAGGAAATTTTGCAAATCAAACTATTTATCTGTAGACTTAATCAGAGTAATGATCATTCAGAATCAGACGAGTCAAATAGGTCGATTACTGCTTTCGGCTGAACAAACAACAAACCATCCTTTTTCCAATATTCCTCTTCTTGTCGTAACACATGATCCTCACATTTTACCCAGTAGTCTTTATTTATATTTGATAGAGCCTGATTTGTAAGTGTCTCAACATCGCATAATTTGAAAGTTTTATTTGTATATGCTACGTGTCCTTTAACTTTTGCCCAAACTAGTTCTATAGGATTTAAGTGTGCATGATATGGAGGTAGTCTCAAACATCTATGGCCATGTTCTTGAATTAACTTGTCTATTTTAAATATCTTTGTACGTTGTGTCTGTTTTACAAGGCTAAGCAATTCGGGTTTCAAGTAGTTGTCGTTAACTTGTATGTGTTCTTTTATGAGCCACGTTTTGATTGCATCTTTTGTACTTGATGATGTTGGGATTCTATCTTCTACGTTAACTACGTTATGGTATGAAGCATTGTCCATTATCAGACAAGAAGGTCGATCTAATATTGGAAGGATACTTTTCTCGGTCCAGTCTTTAAATATGTGCCCATTCATTTCGGAGTGGTAGTCTCTATTGTCTATGGATTTTGAAATGAAAACGAGATGAGCATTCTGCAACAACCCATTATGTCTGCTACCTGCATGTGCAACTATCAAACGTTGCCCTTTACTGCTTGGTACTGATCTTTTAATACTTCCATCTGCTAACTGCCATTCCTTTTCATTTGTATGATGAGCGTTGATCCAAGTTTCATCTAAATAAACAATATCATAATCATTTTCACGCATTTCCTTCACTTCACGTAAATACTTGCTTCTAAGAGCTACTAGATGTGGCTTCTCACAAATAATGTTTTTTCCACCAGCATACTTTCTAAAGGTGAAGCCTGCACTTCTTAATATTTTCCATAATGAAGTTTTTGATATTTCAATGTCGTTGTTAGTTTTCAGCCAAGCTTCAACTTTCTAAGTGTCACTTCTTTGTTTATATCAAACATTCGACAGATTTCTCTTTTTACTAGGTCCTTATCAAAACTGTCTAATGTTTCTTTCCTTCCTTGCTTTCTTGCATTTGTTGGCAATAAATATCCGCTTCCTTTAACTATTCGATCAAATGAACGTTTACACAAACCTAAAATATGCATTGTTCTCTTCTCAGGGTTTGATAAAGAACAATAAAGATGTCCCTTTTTACGCTCTCTGCAGAAGTATTGATAAATCTTTATAGCAATGTTATGCTCAGTAAAATATTTTGCCTTTATATTCATTCTCACATAGACTTGCAGAAGATAATATGGATAGTGCCGCCTCCTTTCTGTAAATATTGAGATTTGCCTCTGAATTATGACTCGAACTCGAGTCTACGGCCGTGATTTTGACATCACATAATTTCCGGTTTCGGCTAAAATGTCATTTTGTGCTAAACGGGAAATTTCATATGTAACATTTCTTTATAAAAATTTATAGTGGAAACATAACTATTTTAGGACGGTGCGCATTCAGCCGTGAAGGTCATGCCTATATGTTAAAGAATCAGCTGTGAGATGTAAGCATCTACATAATCCCGCCGGTGTTTATAATATCGATTAACTTTTTTTTAATATAGGTTAAATAAAGCATCTTTGAAACTGGATCACATTTCTTTGATAAAAAAATATTTTTATAGCGACATTAGTATTCTAAACCTAACTTCAAAAGATCAATGCAAATGAACAATAAGTTTTTGAAAAAAATAAATTAATGTCTAGGCAAACGAATCTGAACGGACTATAGGAGCAGATTGCAATAGTGACCATGTACCAGTAGTTGGAAATATAAGAATAAAACTGCGGAAGACACAGAAATCCCCAAGAAATATTAAATTAGAACTAGATGATATGCTTAGAGTAGATAGAGTGATAAGTACAGTACGATAGTACAGAATTAGATATAATGATAATGCTATTGAGAAAATACAGGGCATCAAGATGCAGTGGGAAATGCTGAAACAATCGATTCAACAAACATCAAAAGAAGTAATATCAGTGACTAAAAGAGTCAGAACAGAAGAAATGTTAGAACTAATGGACGAAAGATGAAAACATAAGAAAGAAGAATGAACATACAGAATATTGCACAAAGAGATCCAAAACAAATGCAGAAAAGCTAAGGAAGGAAGGTTTAAGCAGAAATGTGAAGAAATGGAAAAACAACAAAAGAAAGACTCACAACTTATGCACAATCAGTTAAATGAATTAACAGCAAGGAAAGAAGTGAAATTTTCAGGATTGAGTTATTTGCGGGTCATCATCATTGCACTCCAAACATGTCCATAGGTGCTCAGATCCCCTCCTGAGCAATTCCCTCAGTGTCCAGCAACTGATGACTCCAGTTCTATGTTGGTTGATAAGTCTTCTTACACGGCCACTAAGATTCACATTTCTGGCTGTGCCCATCTTAACTCCCATTTCTATCATCCAAAGAAGTGACGTGGATCTGTGTTTGTCAAAGTCCTGTGCTCTTCCCACATCTCGGAGGGCATTGATGATGTCCGCCCAATCCATTGGTTACCCGTCCTCAACAACAGCGCAGCTAGCCAATCTGTCTGTTCTTTCATTTCCCCGCACTCCCGCAGGCCCAGGGACATAGACAAAGGTAACCTTACGTATTTTGGATTTCTGCAACGACTCTACCCATTGCATGCGTACAGAACCCGCCTCCACTTTTTTTATCATGCTCATCGAATCACTCAGTATAAATGCGTGGGTGTAGTCTTGTGACTCTAGCCATTTGAATGCCTTGGTCACTGCTATCGCCTCCATTGTCATGCTACTTGTGGTCATGAAGTATGCACCACTGTCTTCCTTGACTTTTCTGCCTGCCGAGCGTGCTGTAAATGCCCATGCTCTTCTTTGGTGTCGTCTTACAGATCCGTCTGTAAAGATGACTGCATCTTTCTCATCGGTGTTATCAGGATGTGTGAAATCAACGGAAGGAAATAATAATAATGGGACAGGAGAAGTTAATGGACAGAATATATCAGCCAACTCTATGATGATGAAAGACCAGAACTAAACAATTCAAACAAAGACACAGGACCATCAATAATGCAGAGTGAAGTGGAGGACACAATTCAACACATAAAAAGAGGCAAAGCTCCAGGTCCCAACAATATAACAATCAAAGCGATAAATGCATTATGAGAGCTGGGAGTACAAGTCATAACATAACTACTAAATGACATATATAACACTGGACACATACCCGAAGATCTACTAAAATCTATCTTTGTAACCATACCAAAGAAGTCAGGCACCACTGATTGTGAAGACCATCGCACTATTAGTCTCATGAGTCATATGACGAAAATATCACTAAGAATCATCATGAGACGTGTAAGGGACAAAATAAAACCAGAAATAGGTTGAAGAACAATGTGGATTTGTGGAAGGAAATGGCACCAATAATGCAATATACATCTTAAGAATATTACTAGAAAGAGCTATAGAGGTAAAGAAATATCTATATATGTGCTTTATAGACTACACAAAAGCGTTTGACAAAGTAAAGTATGTGGAAATAATCAATATGCTGGAGAAATTAAACATTGATGGCAAGGATCTGCGAATCATAAAAAAAACATGTACTGGCAACAAACAGCAGCAATACGAATTAACAACCAAACAGGACAGTTTCAATTTATAAAACAAGGAGTCAGACAAGGCTGTGTTCTGTCGCCGGATTTGTTTTCACTTTACAGCGAAAATATTATGAGATCAATCTGGTTTCCTTTCGAGCCGTAGCCGGCCCATAGGGCGTAGACCAAGATACTCTTATCTGAATTTTTGTTCTAGCAGTTTTTCAATTCTTTTAAAGGAACTTCCGTTTCCAAGATGGCGGATCTAGTCCACGTCCTCTCGATCGCTGCAGAAAATGCACCCAAGGTCTGATTAATTTCGGATCTTCATTGCACTTTTCTGCGTAAAAGTCAAAATGATGATATGCTTGATACATCTGTGTCGCTAAGACGAGGTCGTAGGTCGACAACAGTCCGTTTTTGACGAATCAAGTGTTGTGAGTGAGACATTCCACCGTCCAGACTTCATCTGTGCTTTACGTCACATTAGTGCTGTTCAAGACCGTTATTGGGATTCTTTGACGCAAGTTATTTCCACGTTACACATTAATGTAAACTACTTCGTCAGTCGCAGTTTTGTCTCTTTGGGGAAGTTGCTTCGTGTATTGTTCATCGTAGACTGTTTACACTTGAGTAATCAGACATAAGTCTAAAGGTATCGAGATTATGAGTTTGGCGACATTGTGTCCTACGTCATCGTATTGGTTCCCTAAACCGGCCGTGCGCAAATCTTACGGTCTGCTGTTTGATGTGCAACAAGAATAAATTGACGACTGACTGTGTGTCTATATGTTCGGAATTGGAGTCATCATATATCATAGGCGGCGGGAACAAATGGAGGCTACGCATGAAATGTGTTCCTTGTTGCAGTTTCCTCATATTACAAGTCGCATGTCTGTGTTAGTCACCTCTAGTGACTCGGGCAGATGGTGCTCGTAAACCTGGGAAGGCCGACCATCTAAGGGCAGAATCCCCC
Source organism: Megaustenia siamemsis (assembly GCA_032433765.1). Taxonomy (NCBI): domain Eukaryota; kingdom Metazoa; phylum Mollusca; class Gastropoda; order Stylommatophora; family Ariophantidae; genus Megaustenia; species Megaustenia siamemsis. The sequence goes on from JAVIAB010000024.1 coordinate 6,711,492, forward strand.
GACAGAAAAGATCAACTGCTGCCTTGCAGGAAGATTGGGGACAATCAAAGGCTAAGGAAAGCAAACCTGAAAAAATGCTGGCTGAAATCGGATGCACTGGGCCACTGGCGCAGAACACAGTGCAACGTATTAACGGGTGTTCAGTCAGAGTGGATCTGACAGACTCTAATTGTGATGTTCTGTCTGTGGGGGCGATCAACACACTTAGCCTGACAGCTGACTTCATATGAGAGTCTGGAATCCTTACTCTGATTGAGTCCTGAACGCAGAGAGAGAGAGAGAATTCTTTTAAAGATATTTGATCAAATCTCGCCATTGGTCTCTGTTCTGTGCAAGCAGCTCTATCTCATTGAGGGAGCCGAATCCTATTGCTCTTGCCTCTCTCATCAATGTTCTTCTCAGTGTCTCCCTGGGTCTTCCTCTTTTTCTCTTACCTGTTGTTTCCCATATGAGGGCTTGTTTTGCTATTCAGTTGTTATCTCTTCTCATCACATGTCCAACATATGACCATCGTCTTTTCTTTATTACTGAAGATATTAGTGATTGATTGGCGATTTCTCTAATTTCCTCATTTGTTTTGAATTCGTTCCACTCTATACCAAGTATTTTCCTTAGACATTTATTTTCGAATGTGTTCAACTTTGTTTCTATATCTCTTGTTGTTTTCCAGCTTTCACACGCATACGTAAGGGTTGATAGTACATTTGATTTGACCTAAGTTTTGTGTTTGTGCTGATGAGTTTTGATTTCCACAACTTTTCAAGGCTTCTGAAAGACACTGCTGCTTTAGCCATTCTGATTCTAATTTCTTTGCTTGTTTCCCCTTCTCGATCAATGTGACTTCCAAGATAGATAAAGTGATCGATCTCTTCTACTGGTTTGTTTTCCATGTATATTTTGTCATCTGTTGGAATTAAACTTTTCATGACTTTAGTCTTTTCATGATTGATCTCAAGCCCAATTTTGCTGGCTATTGATGATAGTTCATTTGTGTTTTCCTGCATCGTTTTTATCTGGCTGCTGATGAGAACTATGTCATCAGCAAAGTCGAGGTCCTCCAGATGGTCTCCTTGTATCCATTCGATGCCTTTATTACCAGTGCAGCATTTCTTCATTATGAGATCAATAGTAGACAAAAAAGTAATTAAAGTCAACGGTCACAACATAAATAATTTTCGATATGCGGATGACACAGTCTTAATAGCAGAGACAGAGAATGAACTACAAGAAATGATAGACATAATAGTAGAAGAAAGCAACAAGAAAGGTCTAAGTCTGAATAGTAAGAAAAAAGAAGTAATGGTCATATCAAAGAAACAATCATCACCATCGTGCAGCATAAAAATAAACAGGACAAATCTTAAACAAGTGCAACGTTTCAAATACTTGGGCACAATAATAACATCAGATGGAAGATGCACCACAAAAATAAAAAGCAGAATAGCTCAGGCCAAAATAGCATTTCAGAAAATGAAAAATATCTTATGTAACAAACCTATGTCAATAGAAGTGAGAAAGAGAGTTCATTGGTGCTATATAGAACCAATTCTGACCTATGGAAGTGCATCATGGACAGTAGACAAACAAATGAAAAGACGGTTAGAGACCACAGAGATGGGATTTCTCAAAAGAATGTTGAAAGTTTCCTGGACAGCTAAAAAGACCAATGAGGAAATTCTCAAAGAGGCCAACACAAAAAGGGAGCTCTTAAAAACATCAGAAAGAAACAATCAACATTTTTTGGGCACAGCATGAGAAGAGGAAAGTTGGAATACTTAGTTACAGCAGGCAAAGTACAAGGAAAGAGAAATCGCAGATGACAAAGAAAGAAAATACTAGATAGCTTGGTGTCATGGCATGGCAAACAGTCAACAGCAGAACTGACACGATGCATTGTAGATAGAAGATTGTAGAAGGACATGATCGCCTATGCCAACTGGTATGGCACATGATGATGATGACAGAAACACACTGATCGAATTTTTGGTCCGGGGTAATACAAGCCCCAAATTATTTCTGCTAATTGAGTGATCTCCCCTTACTGACCGGACATACTTGAATTACCAACCGTTTCTAGTTTCTGTGCATTTAAATTTAATTTTATTTCTTCAACAAGGGTTGGGGTTAGTTGTACTGTAAGTAAGTTGTGGGCTATTTCCAAACCCTAAAAAAACCTAACTCTTCTAATGACATATTTGAGAGCGATCGAATAAAGTGTAGTAAGGAGACATTACTCCCGACGATCTCAAGTGCTTAGTGAGAAAAGCAGATGTATCTATAATCAACATCTTTACAGGATCAATCAGTCTGCTTGCACTTTGAGAATTTCAAGTAACTTGGGTTTGGTGGTTGGTTAGTTACTAAGTTTGAGTTTGGTGGTTGGTTAGTTACTAAGTTTGAGTTTGGTGGTTGGTTAGTTACTAAGTTTGAGTTTGGTGGTTGGTTAGTTACTAAGTTTGAGTTTGGTGGTTGGTTAGTTACTAAGTTTGAGTTTGGTGGTTGGTTAGTTACTAAGTTTGAGTTTGGTGGTTGGTTAGTTACTAAGTTTGAGTTTGGTGGTTGGTTAGTTACTAAGTTTGAGTTTGGTGGTTAGGAAGTAAAAGTTAATCAGTTACAGTGATTAGTGATTTACTCTCATTTTATCATATTTTATGCTCAGTCTCCCAAGAAACTCCTATGAGGTTGCAGAACATACTCATATTGACGGACTTAACAGTGACCTTACTGATAGACATTGTAATGCGTCCAGTCAATGGGGTCAAACTCAGGTCATAAATCACCCTGAGTCAAGAAATCTTAGTTCTTGTGTCTTGTCTAAGTTACTATTTTTAGAACACCCAATGTTACATTTTAGTGGTTGGTTGTAACTTTTATTGGGCTAGTTACAAATGGCGTCCATATGTGGACAGTGTTTTCTGTTACAGCGTATGTTGCTTCGAAATACGCCGGTTTCACGCGGTGTGCTTCTTGGGTTTAATGTTCTGTTCATGCCTGTTAACTTCTGACAGGCTGGTGGGCAGTGAAGTTCTCGTTGTTACGTGGATATATGTCTTCATTTCAGGCGGGATAGGTAATTCTCTCTCTCTCTCTCTGCGTTCAGGACTCAATCAGAGTAAGGATTCCAGACTCTCATATGAAGTCAGCTGTCAGGCTAAGTGTGTTGATCGCCCCCACAGACAGAACATCACAATTAGAGTCTGTCAGATCCACTCTGACTGAACACCCGTTAATACGTTGCACTGTGTTCTGCGCCAGTGGCCCAGTGCATCCGATTTCAGCCAGCATTTTTTCAGGTTTGCTTTCCTTAGCCTTTGATTGTCCCCAATCTTCCTGCAAGGCAGCAGTTGATCTTTTCTGTCGGGGGATTCTGCCCTTAGATGGTCGGCCTTCCCAGGTTTACGAGCACCATCTGCCCGAGTCACTAGAGGTGACTAACACAGACATGCGACTTGTAATATGAGGAAACTGCAACAAGGAACACATTTCATGCATAGCCTTCATTTGTTCCCGCCGCCTATCCCCATATACCGGTAAGTCACGTCCTCTTGAAAATGATGATCATCGTAGCACTTGATGATGTTAGGCCATCGTTGATGACTCCAATTCCGAACATATAGACACACAGTCAGTCGTCAAATTATTCTTGTTGCACATCAAACAGCAGACCGTAAGATTTGCGCACGGCCGGTTTAGGGAACCAATACGATGACGTAGGACACAATGTCGCCAAACTCATAATCTCGATACCTTTAGACTTATGTCTGATTACTCAAGTGTAAACAGTCTACGATGAACAATACACGAAGCAACTTCCCCAAAGAGACAAAACTGCGACTGACGAAGTAGTTTACATTAATGTGTAACGTGGAAATAACTTGCGTCAAAGAATCCCAATAACGGTCTTGAACAGCACTAATGTGACGTAAAGCACAGATGAAGTCTGGACGGTGGAATGTCTCACTCACAACACTTGATTCGTCAAAAAACGGACTGTTGTCGACCTACGACCTCGCCTTAGCGACACAGATGTATCAAGCATATCATCATTTTGACTTTTACGCAGAAAAGTGCAATGAAGATCCGAAATTAATCAGACCTTGGGTGCATTTTCTGCAGCGATCGAGAGGACGTGGACTAGATCCGCCATCTTGGAAACGGAAGTCGGATAGGTAATTGTTTTCACTCATACATCGACGAATGCCTCTTTCTAACAGCGGCTTTCTCGTCCAGTTCACTCACTGCCTTGTGAGAAGACTCGGTAAAGTTCAAAGGCTATGGGAGTAAATCCAAACAGAAAATCTGGAGGGAGGGACTCTAAGGCAGTTGGTGGTGTATTATCCACCCTCTGGCATCCCCTGCAACTCAACTTTGGTTCTAAACGTAAGGACCTCATCGCTCCTTCTAAACACTTCAAAGAGGAGCCGAGAGGGGGTTAGTGCATTTTGGGCAAAGCACTAGCTCAATATTATTGGCCCAGGCATAGCAAGTAAACAGAAATGCCAATTCCATCCTCGTTAGGACACAGCAGAAGGAAAACACCATCTGTCATTGAAACTGGAAAATCAGGCTGCAGATTGTAGCACATGGAGAACAAAAATAAAAAATAGCACAGCAACTTTCGAGGCAGTGCTAATATCAAATTCAGAAGACAAAAGGCGCAGGAGAAAAGACACAAGGCCAGGCACAGTGAATACATCCTGTTCTTTCTGTGAACAGATCTGTGTGTCAAATTTTGGCAGATTTAGCCATGAGAGACTTATCATGATTGCTTGCTACCAACCGTCTGTCACGACGGCAAAGGCCATATTATTATAATTTTTACTATAATATTGTAAGCATGTCAGTCACAGATAGGCATTGTAATCTAGGGTTTATGTGTTCTAGGAGTTGTTCCAGTTTGTGACTTTGCACAAATTGTGAATTTTGTAGCCTAATTAAACATGTTTGTGATATTTTAGTAGAGTATTGCCTGTGAGATGACAAGTTTCAATAGCTGATATGTTTGTCACTTTCTAGAGTCAAATAGTCAATTTATCACCAAGAATGTTATTGACAGCTTAAGCTATAAATTGTATTAATCATTCTGAATGTATCATTCACAAATCATAGACAGTTTATGTTTCTAACGTACAAAAATGATCAAGACAACTAAAATATCTGTGATAAATGACTGTTAGAAGGATATGAACTGATGAACAAATGTAGGGATAGAAAGTTTGGGAGAGTCATAAACTAACAGACTTGGCACTTGATGATGTTTCTTTTATAATTTTAGGTGGAGGTCTGGCTGTGGGGACAGTTCTGCTTGTTGGTACGTTTTTTAAAATACGTTTTGAGTGATAATCATTATTATATGCCTATCTTTTGGTATTGTTGCAAATTCCTGCATTGATAGTAAAAAGTAAGTAAAGTAAAGTACCCCCCGTCACGCCAAGTGGCGTATAGGGAAATATGGTGTTAGTGACCCTATATTTTACAGACCTTCAGCACATGATTTTTGGGGTAATGTGGTCAGTATTACGCCCGTGCTGCTTTACTTTCCCAGAAAAAATCCGGTACCCATTTAAGGCTGGGTGAACCCGGAGCCGTCGGTTGGGATCGAACCCTACCCCTTGTCTGTAGTAGTCCAGTTCACTAACCACTGAGCTATCGCGGCTCCCACTAATTTTTAGGGAATTAGTCAAACCCAGGTGTCCTCGCCAGGGAACGAACCCCGGCTGTTGCCGTGGTAAGCCAACCGCCTATCGATTGCGCTAACCGGACACCCTGCATTGATAGTATCATTGATTAATGATTTGCTATATCATGTTGTATTCGGCTCCCTCAATGAGATAGAGCTGCTGATAGCACAGAACAGAGACAAATGGCGAGATTTGATAAAATATCTTTAAAAGAATTGAAAACTGCTAGAACAAAAATTCAGATAAGAGAAGGAGTATCTTGGTCTACGCCCTATGGCCCGGCTATGGCTCGAAAGGTCAATAGATAGATATCATGTTGTTGTTATGGATCCAGTGACCTGTGAGTTGACCCCCTTTGGCCCAATGCCATGTAAAGATATCGACAGGTATTTCTGAGTTTTTGAGTTATTTGCAGATCATCATCATTGCACTCCGAACATGTCCATAGGTGCTCAGATCCCCTCCTCAGCAAATTTCGCAGTGTTCAGTGACTGATGACTCCAGTTCTGTGTTGGTTGATAAGTTTTTTATACGCCCACTAAGTTTCTTGTTTCTGGCTGTGCCCATCTTAACTTCCATCTCTTTCATATGAAGGAGTGACATGGAGATTGATTCCATGAATGTGTTGGATCAGCTGCTCACATCATGACAAGCTGAAGTTCTGAAAAGTGTGCAAGTTGGTAACTCAAAGTTGGTAACTCGTGTGATAGTACACAAGTATTTCTGCACCCGTACAAAAAAGTGTTTTTTTCCTGTGGTATCTACGCATTTGTCAAGCCCTGGCGTAAGTACATTGAACTAGAAGAGAACCACATTGAACTAGAAGAGAACCACATTGAACTAGAAGAGAACCACATTGAACTAGAAGAGAACCACATTGAACTAGAAGAGAACCACATTGAACTAGAAGAGAACCACATTGAACTAGAAGAGAACCACATTGAACTAGAAGAGAACCACATTGAACTAGAAGAGAACCACATTGAACTAGAAGAGAACCACGTTGAACAATGATAATGTCATTATTTCAGTGTTTACAGTGAAAAGTAAAAAAAAAAAATATAGTTTTCCTTGTGAACACACCTTGTATATGTGCGTGCTGTTTATTTCCACTCACCAGATGTCAGCATATGTCCACCTTCTCTTCCTGATTATTGAAGGGACAACTGTTTACATGGTTATTTTCTCTTATTTCTTATTAGTTTTGAATTCATTTCATTTTAATATGGTATTTTATTTTAGACATTTGTGTTTTTTTATTGAATTTAAATTACTTTTTCTTCTTAATATGCTGAACTTCTGTCAGAGCATAAGGTATCTACAAGAGATTTCCACCCAATTCGGTCTGGAGCAGGCATGAACAACTCTTGCCAGGACTTTCCAAACACTTTCATTCCATCATGTATGGTTCATCGCCATGTCCCCAATGGTCTGCCTCTTCTTCATTTGCCAGGTGGTGTCTATGTTAATGCAGGGTGTGGATGCCTGGTTTGTTCCATTTATAGAATGTGGCCTAGCCATTTCCTGTGTCTTCTTTTCACTTCTTGATTGATGTTTTGGTGACTTCTTTGTTCGTAATGTGTTGGAAAAAAAAAGAGAATTTAAATTACTACCATTTATTTATTTTTAAATATATTTGATAGTCATTTCTAAAGACTTAAATAGGTCATTTCTAGAAATACGGGCACTGGATTTGGCTGTTATTTCAAAATATTTCTTACATTTTAATGATTGGACACACAATATCTGTCACGCAGAGGAAGACACCTATGGCAGTTATGCTCGCATGATGCTGAAGTACTTTGTGGCTGAGGCATTAATGACGAAGCAGTCTGTGTTCCTGGGCAGCGCTGATGAAAGTGTTCACCAGCTCATGAAAGTTAGTACTGCCTTTAATGAAGTATTTTTTTTTTATAAAATAGGATTAGGGGTTTCATAATAGGTTTGGAAGATCCTGAGTTTTATTTTCGGTTGCCAGCTTTCACCTCTGGCGAAGTCCCTAGAGACTAGGAGCTGAATTTTGTGTGTTAATCCATTTTTCCCTGGCAGCCATGTGCACAGTGGTCCCTCACAGCACAGGCAGATAACTCCGACTTCAGAGGTACTCATATTTTTTCCCCATTGATAAGTAATTGACGTTTCAAGCCGGGCCTCACTGCTGAGAACTGGTATGGTTGCCAGAGAGAGAAATCATTTAAAAAATCCCAACTGGCGCAGCCTGGATTTGAACTCACAACCTCTCTGTCTCACAATCTCTCGAGGCCGGCGTTTTGCTGTGATACCAACCAGTCCCCCCCAGATCCTGGGTTCAAATTATGCCTAGAATTAGGTGGTGAGAATTTCTTGCTTGGGTTTCTTCATGATTTCAACAACCCTCCTGAACTCTGAGTAGTAAGATCCGATGCCTAGCTCTCTCGGAGACAACTCTTGTATTGAGATTCACTGAGATTGTGTCTTCTCATCACATGGCCGACATATGGATAACAGGTCTCAACTGGTAATAAAAATGCTTAAGTTATTATAAGTGAAAAGATCTTATCAGTTTACAAAAGTAACCTATCCTAGTACCCATCCACTATTGTTGTAAAAAAGTAAAGAGCCCCTTCACGCTAAGTGGCACATAGAATATGGTGTTTTTGACCATAATTTTTACAGACCTTTGGCACAAGATTTTTGGGGTAATGTGGTCGGTATTACGCCTGTGGCACTTGACTTTCCCAGAAAAAAAATCCGGTACCTATTTAAGGCTGGGTGAACCCAGAAGCCATCGATCAGGATCGAACCTGACCTCTTGTCCTTTGTAGTCCAGTTCACTAACCACTGAGATATAGCGGCTCCCCATCCACTATTGATTTATGAGAAATATAGTGTTGGTCTTTCTTTTTTTTTTCTACCTTCACTTCCTGTTTGTATCCGTGCGGGTGTCAAGGGAGATAGAAAGTTCTGGTTATGGTGTTATGGCTCACATATAAATTGACATAAAGCTCATTAAGGCAAAACAAATTTTGAGACTTGGCTTCTCTTTTGTAAAGTAAACACAAAATTGTATTAGGCAGCTAAACTGATAGAGCGACAAGATAGACTATGATGTTTCGGCAAAAGCCTTCATCGGGTATAAAACAAAATTATTACAAAGATCAACAAATACTATTCTAAAATAAACAAAGAAATGTAAACACTAAACTTCTCTTCTGTAACACAATTTAGTTCCAGATTGCACGAAGAAACTTTTCATACAACCCATTTTTCATCTCCAAACTGTACTATATTTGTTCATATATAAATAACCAAGGAGGATGTTTTTTTAATTCCTGGACTGTAATTACTGTGATGTAGCTTATCTCTAGCAAGAGCAGCAGGAATCAGCTCCCTCAATGAGATAGAGCTGCTTGCACAGAACAGAGACAAATGGTGAGATTTGATAAAATATCTTTAAAAGAATTGAAAACTGCTAGAATAAAAATTCAGATAAAAGAAGGACTATCTTGGTCTATGCCCTATGGGCCAGCTACGGCTCGAAAGGTCAATAGATAGATAAATAGCATATCTTGACACTTGATCAAAGATAGGCAACCTGATTGCGTGAGAGACCTAACGTTGATGAAGCTTTTGTCTCTAGGATTTCAAACACGATTGGCTGTTGCTTCATAACAAAGCTCTAGCTCATGCCGTACTCGGGTTGACATAGAATAAAACACCATGTCGATCATTCCAAACTCTCTAACCACTTGACCTAGACCTCTGTGATTTTGCTATGTTTTCTACACAGATATCGAAGCTGACATGTTGTTGCTACTTCGACACCATAAATGACATCATATTTAAATCACAGGGCGTTTTGAACAGTTGCTGGGAAAAGGTTTCCACTTTTATGTCATCATCATTATCATCAACGTGTGCCATCTCCACATCGAAGGCTGGCTACCATAGAGAGCCATTCTATTCTGTCTCTTGCTTTGATAGTGTAGTTTGTCATAGGCTGACTTGTCCATCTTTTGATGTCACTTGTCCATGTTAGTCTTGGTCTATCTCTGTCTCTTTTACCTTATACTTTCCCCTCCAATATTACTTTTAGCAGGTTGCTCTGTCTTTTAACATGCCTCAAAAATCTAATTTGTCTTATTTGAATTGTGTTTAGTAGTTCTCTTTTAATTTTTAGATTTTTTAAGACTATCGTTTGTTTTCTTTTCTTTCCATTCAATTCTACCCATTCTTTAAATCCACATTTCAAAGGCTTCAATTTTTTGTTCTGTTTTCTTGTCTAATGTCCATGTTTCTGCACCAGACAGGAATGTTGAAAAGATATAACATTCTGCTATTCTTAGTTTTAGCCCTGGTGTTATTTGTTTTGATGTTAGTATATTTTTCATGGCATTAAAATTGCTTTTTTGCCATTTCTATTCTTTTGTTTATTTCAGTTTTACATTTTCCATCACTGGTTATAGTATGTCCAAAGTAGTTGTAGCTCTGAACAAATATATATATATTTATGTATATACACCATTTTTGACAATGTGTGCCACCAATATTTAAAAAATAGCAGATTTTGATAATTTCTTGTGACCATATTTCATTGTAGATGCATCTTCTTAACTTTCTTGAACTCTGATCAGAGCATAGGGCACTGACAAGATATTTCCACCCGATCTGGTCTGGAACAAGCATGGCCTAACCATTTCCAAAGTATTATAGATGTAGCACATGATTATTTGTACTTTCTCTTTTTCTTCTTTCCTTCGTCATTTGCCTTTTAGCGCCGAGGGGAGATATAATTTGTGGTCTTTTAGTCTTCTGTTCGCCTCTGCTGCTGTTTTCTAGTGCTTCTAATATTCTGTCAGTCCATCTTTTTTATGGTTGGCTCATGGGTCTGGTGTTCTCACAACGCTTATTGAAGGCTCATTGCGTTGTGTTTTGATCTTTCTGCCTTGTCACATCTATCTTTATCTATTGTCCTTTCGAGCCGAAGACAGGGCAGAACCAGAATCTCAAAAACAGAAACCTTGCATGCCAAAATGGCACATATTGCAGAGATCACTGCCTCTAAAATCTATGACTCTGTTTCCATAACAATAGTTTTTACAATGACAGCTTGTCAAGCCATCGACAACCTCCTTAGTCGCCTCTTATGACATGCTTGGATCTATCTGTTATTTCTTTACATATTCTATGACATACACATATTCTATTCCTAGCTTTTTTCTCAGTTCTTCATTTCTGACCTTATCTCTCAAGCTGTTTCCTGTCATTCGTCTAACATATTTTATCTCAGCAGAGGCTATTTTTCTTGTCCTTGCATCTAGGGTCCAGGACTGGCATTGGTAGCACAATGTTGGGATGAAGATTGTAGAGTGTTCATTTTGCCTCTAGAGTTATTTACTTTATTTGTACGAGTGGATTAATTAAGAAACATTTTTTTTTCTTTCATAGGAGTTGCCAGCTGCAGTAAGTGATAGTTCTTCACCAATGGCAGCAAAGACAACATCCATAGAGACCTCACATCAAGCCTCAGGTGACCAGATTTCTGTACGTAGCCAGGTTTTTTTCCCATAGCTATGTTATTTTTGTGTTTTGATAATTTTTTAATTTACTTTACTTTTTAGGTGGTTGGGATGGGTTACTGCAACTAAGGAGGAGGTTAAGATGAGTTAAGACAGTCAAAACAGGTGGTTAATATGAGTTAATGTAATCAAAATAGGTGGTTAATGTGAGTTAATGCAATCAAAATTAGTGATTAATATGAGTTAATGCAATCAAAATAGGTGGTTAACATTAGTTAATGCAATCAAAATAGGTGATTAATATGAGTTAATGCAATCAAAATAGGTGATTAATATGAGTTAATGCAATCAAAATAGGTGATTAATATGAGTTAATGCAATCAAAATAGGTGATTAATATGAGTTAATGCAATCAAAATAGGTGATTAATATGAGTTAATGCAATCAAAATAGGTGATTAATATGAGTTAATGCAATCAAAATAGGTGATTAATATGAGTTAATGCAATCAAAATAGGTGATTAATATGAGTTAATGCAATCAAAATAGGTGATTAATATGAGTTAATGCAATCAAAATAGGTGATTAATATGAGTTAATGCAATCAAAATAGGTGATTAATATGAGTTAATGCAATCAAAATAGGTGATTAATATGAGTTAATGCAATCAAAATAGTTTATTAATATGAGTTAATGCAATCAAAATAGGTGATTAATATGAGTTAATGCAATCAAAATAGCTGTTTAATGTGAGCTAATGCAATCAAAATAGCTGTTTAATGTGAGTTAATACAATTAAAATAGGTGATTAATATGAGCTAATGCAATCAAAATAGCTGTTTAATGTGAGTTAATACAATCAAAATAGCTGTTTAAGATTTGTTGTTACTAATGAAGACAGGGCAATGTGTCATTTAAATTGTAGCGTTTACTTTGAAGTTAGATGAAATGTCTTAATTTAATTTCAGATAGTACCGGCCAGAGAGGACAAGATGAAGATAGCATGGCGGTACCAGAGCAGTCCTAAAGTCGAGGTCAGGTTGGTTGCTAACAGTTTTTGTTCAGATGTCAATAGATTATCTTCCTCTTTATCCCCACCTTTAAATGTCAGCTTCTTCTTCATCTTCTTCTTTTTTCTTTACTTTTTTCATTTGCCATTCAGCTTTGAGGGGAGGTAATTTTGCTGTCCTTTGCTCTTCTTTTGGAATTTGTACCTATTTTTAACAAATGGTCTGATTTCTGACATTGTGATACAAACAAATCTGCAATGATCAACCAGCTCAGACAGTGATCAACTAGCTCAGACAGTGATCAACCAGCTCAGACAGTGATCAACCAGCTCAGACAGTGACCAACCAGCTCAGACAGTGATCAACCAGCTCAGACAGTGATCAACCAGCTCAGACAGTGATCAACCAGCTCAGACAGTGATCAACCAGCTCAGACAGTGACCAACCAGCTCAGACAGTGACCAACCAGCTCAGACAGTGACCAACCAGCTCAGACAGTGACCAACCAGCTCAGACAGTGATCAACCTGCTCAGACAGTGATCAACCTGCTCAGACAGTGATCAACCTGCTCAGACAGCGATCAACCTGCTCAGACAGCGATCAACCTGCTCAGACAGTGATCAAGCAGCTCAGACAGTGATCAACCAGCTCAGACAGTGATCAACCTGCTCAGACAGTGATCAACCAGCTCTGACAGTGATCAACCAGCTCAGACAGTGATCAAGCAGCTCAGACAGTGATCAACCAGCTCAGACAGTGATCAACCTGCTCAGACAGTGATCAACCAGCTCAGTCAGTGATCATCCAGCTCAGACAGTGAGTACTAAACTTGATGATTTTTGCAGATTCAACACTAGTCGTCACTGCCCTAATATTCTTCTCGCGACAGAAAAGAAAGCAAATCCGTCACTGCAGGAAGTGCAGCAAGAAGGTTGCTAGATAGGAAACCAGGTTCATGTGTGTGACCTGCCCTTCCCAGCTAGCACTGTGTGTGATTCCCTGCTTCAAACTCTACCACACAATGGAGAAATGAAAACAATAGAAAAAATGGTATGGTAAAAGCTTTATGTAATTAATGGACGACACAAATTTGAACGACGTTTCGGCTCAATAGGCCTTCAGTAGGAACAAACAAACACAGATATGTACGTGAGCAAAATTAGTCGTGCATAGCGAATTAATAATGAAGTATTTATATGCATTTCTTTGCCTTGACCCGTCTACCACACACAGCAGAACTACTGGGAATAACAAACAAAAATTGACTATAAGAATTTGTTGTAAAACAAGAAATAAAACAGTAAATAAAGTGTATAGATTGTTAAATGTATTTAGTCTTTGTTGTGACTGTTTTAGACATAAGCAGCAGACATAAGAGTAAAAACATCCAGAGGTTTTCAATTTTGCTTCCTGAAAAAAAAAATGGAAGTTAAAAAAAACTTTTTTTTACTTATTACTAAATCACCACACGCACACACACACACACACATACATAATGTTTACATATTCAAATTCCTCCTCCATTTTGCTTCAGCAAACTTCTATAAACAAATTAAGCCTGTAGGTGCATAGATATGCCTCTCTAAAGAATACACGTTTTCTGTCCCCCCCTTTTTCCTTTTCTTTCCTCCCTCCCTTTCCTCCTTTTCCTTCCTCCCTCATTTCCCTCTCTCTCTTCCTCTTTCCCTCATTTCTAATTATTATTGAATGCGTCAAACTGCAGACTACGCCATCATCTGGTATACAGTTTGGACACTACTATGACCTCACAAGAACCATGAATGCTGAGACTGTAGACATGGCAGACATATCTTACTCCACCGTTCCCTTGAAGGAAGGGCTAACTGATGTTATGTAAGCGTTTTGTAATTTGTATTTAAATATATGTCACATTTCTTGTTTTAATCCTGCCTTTCTTATACTATATTTATGTATGTATGTCATCATCATCATCAAGTACCATGCCTGCTGGCAGGGTGATCATGTCTCTCCACAACTTTCGATCTCGACAGTTATTTATCATTTCTGTTGTTGACCTTCTGCTAAGTCATTCTCTTAAGCTATCTGATATCTTTTCTCTTTGCTTCCCTCTATCTCTTTGTCACTCAATTTTTTCAGTTGTTACAATGTATTCCAGCTGTTCACTTCTAATTACATGGCCAAAACATGATGATTGTTTCTTTCTAATATTGGAAATGAGCTCTCTCTTTTTGCTTTGCCTCTTTCATAACGTTTTCATTACTCTTCTTAGCTGTCTATGGTATTCTCAACATTCTTCTGCAAAACTACATTTCTACAGCCTCCAGTTATTTTCTTGTCTGTTGTCCTATTGTCCATGATTCACATCCATATGTTAAGACTGGCTCTACATAAAATATATAAATATATTGCCTTTTTTACCTGAAAATGACACATAGGACAGAAATAGAAAACTCTTCATGTCCAATCATTAGTGTTGTTATTTGTTACATTTTCTACAGGATTTGAGTCTCTCTACAGCTCTCTGTTCTAGCAAGTCTCTCAATCTCACCAAGGGATCTAATGCCACTGTTGTTGCACCTCATATCACTGTCCTTAGTGTTTCCTAAGGTTGACCTCTTTTTTTCTTTTCACCTGCTACCTGCTGGTTCTCATTTGAGGGCTTGCTTTGCACATATATATATATATATATATATATATATATATATATATATATATAAAATTAAGAAGAGAAAAAGAACATTTATTGGATATGTGTTGAGAATAGACATCAAGAGAATATCAAAATAGACTCTTATATGGGAAACATCAGGATACAGAAAAAAGAGTATGAAAAGAAAACTGATAATAGAAGCCAGGTTGGCAGAAATTAGACTTATTTGATAAGATCGAACAGCTTGCCCAGAGTAGACATTGATAGTGAAAAACACTACAAACCCTATACAATGTCTACTGGTGCTGGTGGGATCAATATAAATATATATGGATGGGTAAGATGTTGGTGGGGTCTAGATGTAAGGCTTCAACCTCCAGACAGGGTCCCTAGCAGGACCACCACAGGTGGTGGGAATTTTAAAAAGTCCATGAAATGGTTTTTTCATGTCTTTACCCACTCTGGTCTCAGGGTAATAAGACTCATAGTCTAGATCTCTCAGAAACCAACAAAAAACATGATGTCTCGCGTGAACTTGAAGACATTAAAGAACCAGTGACAGTTTAAAGTAGTAAAGTATAGGCTCAAAATGACCACCGTCTGGGCAAAAATTGCTGAAGATAGGAAATGCGTCGGACCTAATGGCACAAATATTGCGACTTTGCCATAAACTAGGTATGACAAAAATGAAAAAGAAGTCCATATTGTCTAAGAGAACAGATCAAAGATATGCACATCCATCCAATAACAAAAATATTACCTTTGTCCTGTATGGGGAAAAAAAATAAAACTCTTAACAACATTATTCCATTAGTAGGGTCTGCCAGGGGGGGCATATTGGACCAGAGAACAAAGGTCGCTTGTTCTGAGCAGTCACCACAATGTGATTGGATTGGATCTAAGTTTTTATTTCACCCTTGATGGAAAAAACTTTTGAACTGGCAGGGATTCGAACCCACGTTCTCCTGGTTTGGAGCATAACAAATTATTGATTCAGCCACCATGAGGGAAATTAGACACCTTTGTTGCTGGCCAGTGTGTAATTACGTTGATTTTGTTAACCAACCATGGATTTATTTTTGTAAATTTTGACCAGATTATGTGTCTCCTTTAATACCAAAAAGGGAATGAAAGTTGCATGTACTTGTAAGTTGACCATCAACAAACTTTCTGTAATGTTCTTTTGTGTGCAGCCCACTTGTAAGTTGACCATCAACAAACTTTCTGTAATGTTCTTTTGTGTGCAGCCCACTTGTAAGTTGACCATCAACAAACTTTCTGTAATGTTCTTTTGTGTGCAGCCCACTTGTAAGTTGACCATCAACAAACTTTCTGTAATGTTCTTTTGTGTGCAGCCCAGCTGTTCCAAACATGAACCCAAACTATTGTCAGCTGCTTCAGGAGATCAAGTGTAAGATCCAGTCCGGTAGTTTTGGAACTGCGCAAGAAGCAACCAAACGAGGCATTCTTAGAATAGGTTAGTAATTCTGTTTCATTCTTGGCAACAAAACGTAAGGTTAATTTTTTTTGTTTTTTTAATTGCAGAAAAATGTTTGATATTATGATACACTTCAGTGTTGAAAAGTAGATTAATTTCACATCCAACTTAATCCCCACACCATTCAGAATGTCATCGCAGTCCATTGCTCTTCCTCACTCAGAATTAGCCAAACTGGCAAGCTTGTCAGCACACTCATTACCTCCTACAACCGATTGCCCTGGCATGAAAATGAATCAGACTTTTGCCAAACCAAGCCTACCCAGAAACTCCATCCAATGTCACCGAGCCCAGCAAGTTGCGACCTTTCTGAGCATGCTTATTGAATGACTAAGGAAACAATCATCATCATCATTGAGTGCTGTCTCCGCAACGAAGGTTGGCTACCATGGAGCGCCATTCTGCTCTATCTCTTGCTTTGATGGTGCAGGTTGTCATCGGTTGATTTGTCCATCTTTTGATGTTACTCGTCCATGTTAATCTTGGTCTGCCTCTGCCTCTTTTACCTTGTATTTTCCCCTCCAGGATTACTTTCAGTAGGGCTGTTGTGTCTTTTAACATGGCCCAAGAATTGCATTTGTCTTGTTCTAATTGTGTTCAGAAGTTCTCTTTTCATTTTTAGTTGTTTTAAGACTTCATCGTTTGTTTTCTTTTCGTTCCATCCAATTCTACCTATTCTTCTATATATCCACATTTCGAAGGCTTCAATTCTCTGTTCTGTTTTCTTGTCTAATGTCCATGTTTCAGCACCATATAGGAATATTGAGAAGATGTAACATTTTGCTATTCTTAGTTTTAGCTTTGGTGTTATTTGTTTTGATGTTAGTATGTCCTTCATGACATTAAAATTACTTTTTGCCATTCCTATTCTTTTGTTTATTTCAGTTGTACATTTTCCATCACTGGTTATAGTATGTCCAAGGTAGTTATAGTATGTCCAAGGAAACAATAATGTGTTGAAATAAGTCTGTGTCTCAAGCCATGCCAATGCTTTTAGTGACAGCCGTCATCTTCAAGATCACACTACTTGTAGGCAAGAAAGCATGATAGGATGTTATCGCTATCAATGGTAGATCAAAACATAACACCATTTCATCATCATCATCAAGTACCAGGCCTGCTGGTATAGGTGATCATGTCTCTCCACAACTTTCGATCTCGACAGTTATTTATCATTTCTGTTGTTGACTTTCTGCCAAGCCATTCTCTTTAGCTGTTTGGTATCTTTTCTCTTTGCTTCCCTCTATCTCTTCCTCCCTCAATTTTCCCTGTTGTTACAATATAATCCAGCTGTCCTCTTCTCACTACATAGCCAAAAAATGATGATTGTTTCTTCCTAATATTGGAAATATCTTTTTGCTTTGGCCTCTTTCAGAACATTTTCATTACTCTTCTTAGCTGTCCGTAGTATTCTCAACATTCTTCTGTAAAACCACATTTCTACAGACTCCAGTGATTTTCTTGTCTGTTGTCCTATTGTCCATGATTCACATCCATTTGTTAAGACTGGCTCTATATAACATTTAAGAAGATAACACCATTACATTAGTGAAAAAAAAAGTAGTGTCACGCCCCATGGCGTATAGGGAATATGGTGTTAGTGACCATAATTTTTACAGACCTTTGGCACATGTTTTTTGGGGTAATGTGGCCAGTATTACACCCGTGTTGCTGTACTTTCCCATAAAAAAAATCTGGCACCCATTTAAGGCTGGGTGAACCTGGAAGCCATCGATCAGGATCGAACTTGACCTCATCTTTAGTAGTTCAGTTCACTAACCAGGGAATATGGTGTTAGTGACAATAATTTTTACAGACCTTTTGGCACATGCTTTTTGGGGTAATGTGGTCAGTATTACACCTGAGTTGCTTTACTTTCCCATAAAAAAATCCAGTACCCATTTAAGGCTGTGTGAACCTGGAAGCCATCGATCAAGATCAAACCCGACCTCTTGTCTTTAGTAGTCCAGTTCACTAACCACTGAGCCATCATGGCTCCCACCATTACATTAGGCAGTTCTGTAAATGGGAGAGTAGCATCACGAGATGATAAAGTAAGTTTTAAGAATATATCAGCAAAACAAGTGACAGAAAATACTTGTGATTGACTAGCATTTGTCCGGTAGATGATAGCACTCAATATTACCAAACCAACACAGGAAATGAAAACCTTTCATCCTAAATTGAAATCCTGTTTCATATCTCCTTTCAGGTATTCATTCTCTGGGATCTCCCTTATGGGGAGAGAATGGTGGTTTGCGAGCAAATGGGGAAGGATTTGATCCATCTCTTCCGCTGTTTCTTATAGGCTTAAGGGCAGCGTTAAGAACTGCCTTTGCTTCTGCCTTGATCACAGTGCCAGCTCATATTTTTTATGTGAGTGACTTAGCAATTTCTTGTAATAATGATTGTTGTGTCATATAATTATGATGATTTAATATGCCATGTAATGTTGGTCGTTATGACAAATACCAGTGTTGATTGCTGTGCTGGGCAATGTTGATTACTCTGATATATATATATATATATATATATATATATATATATATATATATATATTATATATATATATATATATTTAGAGAAAAGAGACAAGGCCAGATACCACAAATACACCTTGTTCATTCTGTGGATGGATCTGTCTGTCCAAGATTGGAAAATTCAGCCACGAGAGAAGATGTTCAGTAAAGCAGCAAACAGTATAAGTCACTAATGCTTTACCAAACTACTGACTTATCATGATTGTTTGCTACCAACAGTCTGTCAAGACGCTAAAGGCCATACATACATACATACATATATATATATATATAAATAAAGTAAGTAAAGTACCCCCGTCGCGCCAAGTGGCGTATAGGGAAATATGGTGTTAGTGACCCTATATTTTACAGACCTTCAGCACGTGATTTTTGGGGTAATGTGGTCAGTATTACGCCCGTGCTGCTTTACTTTCCCAGAAAAAAATCCGGTACCCATTTAAGGCTGGGTAAACTCGGAAGCCGTCGGTTGGGATTGAACCCTACCCCTTGTCCGTTGTAGTCCAGTTCACTAACCACTGAGCTAATATATATATATATATATATATATATATATATATATATATATATATATATATATATATATATATATATATATATATATATATATATATATATATATATAGATGATTATTGTGCCATATAATCATATTAAAGTAAATGAATTAATGAAGATAACAGTAATAATTGTTTTTCTCTGTCTTTCTGTAGGAGAAATCTTTTGTTCACAGAATAGAGAGACTAGGAGACACAGTAATCAGGCTAGAAAGTTTTGCTGGCTCCCATAAAGAGAAGAATCCACTGTTTAAGGAATACCATGGTGAGCTGACAAGTCTGTCTTCTTGTGGGAGAAATTTGTTGTTAACAGTGTTGACAGACTAGGTTAACAGAGTAGACAGACTAGGTTAACAGAGTAGACAGACTAGGTTAACAGTGTAGACAGACTAGGTTAACAGAGCTGACAGACTAGGTTAACAGAGTAGACAGACTAGGTTAACAGAGTAGACAGACTAGGTTAACAGAGTAGACAGACTAGGTTAACAGTGTTGACAGACTAGGTTAACAGTGTTGACAGACTAGGTTAACAGTGTTGACAGACTAGGTTAACAGTGTTGAAAGACTAGTTTAACAGTGTTGACAGACTAGGTTAACAGTGTTGACAGACTAGGTTAACAGTGTTGACAGACTAGGTTAACAGAGTTGACAGACTAGGTTAACAGAGTTGAAAGACTAGGTTAACATCCCTGTATTTTGCTGGTAATCACGTATTCCAACTTTCCTTTTCTCATGATGTGCCCAAAAAATGTTGGTTGTTTCTTTCTGATGTTTTTAGAAGCTCCCTTTTTGTGTTGTCTTCTTTGAGAATTTCCTCGTTTGTGATTTTAGCTATCCAGGGAACTTTCAACATTCTTCTGAGAAATCCCATCTCTGTGGCCTCTAATCCTGTGCTATTCTTCTTTTTATTTCTCTGGTACATCTTCCATCTGATCTTATTATTGTGCCCAAGTATTTGATGCGTTGCACTTGTTTCAGATTTGTTCTGTTTATTTTTTTGATGTATGATTTGATGATTGTTTCTTCAAAATGACCATTACTTCTGTTTTCTTACTGCTTTCTCTTTAAGACTTGTTATTATTCATGCATTATTTTTTATTTAAATCCCTGTCAGGCTTGCTCCACATCATCCAGCTTCCTCGACTCAACTCACTTGTGCAGACACATCCAGAAACCACAGACCTTGCATTCAAGCTACGAAGGAAAAAGTTTACTATTGAGGTATGCGTTAAAAAGTTTCCAAATCACCTTCATCTATTTAAAACAATTCACATTTTTTATGTAACCTTCATTTCAATAAAACAATTCACATTTTTTATGGTAACCTTTATTTCCATAAAACAGTTTTCCCATATCTTTTTGATTTGAAAAAGATATTTGTTGATGCTTGTGCGATGGCGAACATCGGACATCAGATGTTGTCTATTGTTAGTTTTAGATGTTTGATAACAACTACAGAAAATGTCAGACATCAGACGTTATCTATTGATAGTTTTAGATGTTAGATAACAACTACAGAAAATGTCAGACAACAGGTGTTATCTATTGATAGTTTTAGATGTTAGATAACAGCCAGAGAAAATGTCAGACATCAGATGTTATCTATTGATAGTTTTAGATGTTAGATAACAGCTAGAGAAAATGTCAGACAACAGGTGTTATCTATTGATAGTTTTAGATGTTAGATAACAGCTAGAGAAAATGTCAGACATCAGATGTTGTCTATTGTTAGTTTTAGATGTTAGATAACAGCTAGAGAAAATGTCAGACATCAGATGTTGTCTATTGTTAGTTTTAGATGTTAGATAACAGCTAGAGAAAATGTCAGACATCAGATGTTGTCTATTGATAGATTTAGATGTTAGATAACAGTTACACAAAATATCAGACATCAGATGTTGTCTATTGATAGTTTTAGATGTTAGATAACAGTTACACAAAATATCAGACATCAGATGTTATCTATTGATAGTTTTAGATGTTAGATAACAGTTACACAAAATATCAGACATCAGATGTTGTCTATTGATAGTTTTAGATGTTAGATAACAGCTAGAGAAAATGTCAGACATCAGATGTTGTCTATTGATAGATTTAGATGTTAGATAACAGTTACACAAAATATCAGACATCAGATGTTGTCTATTGATAGTTTTAGATGTTAGATAACAGCTAGAGAAAATGTCAGACATCAGATGTTATCTATTGATAGTTTTAGATGTTAGATAACAGCTAGAGAAAATGTCAGACATCAGATGTTGTCTATTGATAGTTTTAGGTGTTAGATAACAGCTAGAGAAAATGTCAGACATCAGATGTTGTCTATTGATAGATTTAGATGTTAGATAACAGTTACACAAAATATCAGACATCAGATGTTGTCTATTGATAGTTTTAGATGTTAGATAACAGCTAGAGAAAATGTCAGACATCAGATGTTATCTATTGATAGTTTTAGATGTTAGATAACAGCTAGAGAAAATGTCAGACATCAGATGTTGTCTATTGATAGTTTTAGATGTTAGATAACAGCTAGAGAAAATGTCAGACATCAGATGTTATCTATTGATAGTTTTAGATGTTAGATAACAGCTAGAGAAAATGTCAGACATCAGATGTTATCTATTGATAGTTTTAGATGTTAGATAACAGCTACAGAAAATGTCACACATCAGATGCTGGCTATTGATAGTTTTAGATGTTAGATAACAGCTAGAGAAAATGTCACACATCAGATGCTGGCTATTTTTAACCCTGGTTTTAAAATATGCAAATTGTCTTTTTCCTAGAAACTTCACTTACCCCCAGAACTTGTGGACACGACTGGAAGATCTCAAGATGACGACAACAGTTTGTTCAAGAAAGTTAACTCTGGATGCAAGACAAGTGGATCATTTGATATGTCCTTCTGATCAAATTTTATAGACATTTTATTTGTGTTTAGATATCAACATTGAATATTTTGATAAGATTAGCAGTCAAGTGAAGATTGTCTGCTCTATCTTACAGACTTATCTTTAAAGTAGGTAGATTACAAGTGCAGCACCTGATTGCTTCACAGTGGACAAGTCTGCAATAGATATTCAGTTGATTTGAGGCTCTGTGTGATGTTGGTTGAGGCAATGACCATGATCCGGTAAGATATGAGAAATTTAAGGATAGTGTAATCAGACATCATGAAACAGTAAAACTTGCAAGTTGTTTTACTAATGAAATTGGAAGGGTTTACCACAAAACAAAAAGTAATCCATTTGATGTTTTGACTTTCTGTGAATGATTGGTAGTTTGATGTTATGACTTTCTGTAAAAGTTTGATAGTTTGATGTTTTGACTTTTTGTGAATGATTGATAGTTTGATGTTACGACTTTCTGTGAATGATTGGTAATTTTATGTTATGATGACTTTCTGTGAACAATTGATAGTTTGATGTTTTGACTTTCTGTGAATAATTGATAGTTTGATGTTTTGACTTTCTGTGAAGATTGATAGTTTGATGTTATGACATTCTGTAAAAGTTTGATAGTTTGATGTTTTGACTTTTTGTGAATGATTGATAGTTTGATGTTTTGACTTTCTGTGAAGATTGATAGTTTGATGTTATGACTTTCTGTAAAAGTATGATAGTTTGATGTTTTGACTTTCTGTGAATGATTGGTAGTTTGATGTTATGACTTTTTGTAAAAGTATGATAGTTTGATGTTTTGACTTTCTGTGAATGATTGGTAGTTTGATGTTATGACTTTCTGTGAATGATTGGTAATTTGATATGACTTTCTGTGAATGATTGGTAGTTTGATGTTATGACTTTCTGTGAATGATTGGTAGTTTGATGTTTTGACTCCTTTACTTCTCAGAAAAAAAAACTCTGGTACACATTTTTAGAGGCTGGGTGAACCCCGGAGCCTTGTCAGTCCGAAAAAAATCCGCCACTGCTCGGGATCGAACCCGGACCCTTCTGGTCAGGAAGTGAGCACACTAACCACTCAGCCACTGGGCTCCTCTAAATTAACATAATGATAATTATATCATAATATCTTAGTTATTTGCATTGTAAGTTATCGGAAAAAAACATAATTTTACTGTTAATTAACATCTCTTACAATTTTGTTTAAGATTTTTTAAATATAAAGATGCAGCACAGTAATCTTACAGAGGCTATAGATAAGGTCGCCTTCTGTTGGCTCTACTTCTATATGTTTCAATAAAGAGATAGAATGCCACCTTATTAGTTGTTCTTCCTGTTTTCATGTTAATGAAGATTGGACAATGGTAATGAGCTAATTGCAGAAATGGCCTTCCTAGCTTTCACATACATTGCAAGGTCAATTGATGTTGTATTGTAGTAGGTTTGACCTCCATAGAGGTTAAAGGCTATTTATTTGTGACTATACTAGGGACAATTAGAGGCCACAGAGATGGGGTTTCTCAGAAGAATGTTGAAAGTTCCCTGGACAGCTAAAAAGACCAATGAGGAAATTCTCAAAGAGGCCAACACAAAAAAGGAGCTACTAAAAACATCAAAAAGAAACAATCAACATTTTTTGGGCACATCATGAGAAGAGGAAAGTTGGAATACTTGGTTACAACTGGCAAAATACAGGGAAGGAAAGATCTCAGATGACAAAGAGAGAAAATACTGGATAGCTTGGTGTCATGGCATGGAAAACAGTCAACAACAGAATTGATACGATGCACTGTAGATAGAAGATTATTTTTTTTTCGTTCGCCAGCTTTTACCTCTGACGAAGCCCCTAGAGACTAGGAACTGAGTTTTGCGTGTTAGTCCATTTTTCCCTGGCAGCCGTGTACACAGGGGTCCCTCGCCGCACAGGCAGATAACTCCGACATTGAAGGTACTCATATATTTTTCCGTCGATGAGTAATTGACATTTCAAGCTGGGCCTCACTGCTGAGACCAGGGGTGGTTGCTGCAGAGAGAAATCATAAATAAAAATCCCAACTGGTGCAGCTGGGATTTGAGCCCACAACCTCTCTGTCTCGAATACGGCGTCTTGTCTCGAGACCAACCAGTCCCCCAGATAGAAGATTGTGAAAAGATATGTTCGCCTACGCCAACCGGTATGGCACATGATAGTAGGGAAATTAGAGAAATCTCCAATAAACCATTAATATCATCAGTAATCAAGAAAAGACGTTGGACAGGTGATGAGAAGAGATAATAACTGAATAGCAAAGCAAGCTCTCATGTGGGAAACAACAGGTAGGAATAAAAGAAGCTGACCCAGAGAGACACTGAGAAAAACATTGATCAAGGAGGCAAAAGCAGCCGGAATCGGCTCCCTCAGTGAGATCGAGATGCTTGCACAGAACAGAGACAAGTGATGAGATCTGGTAAGAGATCTTTGCAAGAATTGAGACTGCTAGAAAGAACATTTCAAAACAGGGAAAGAGAATCTGAGTCTATGCCCTATGGGCCGACTACAGCTTGAAAGGTTGATAGATAGGGAATACAGTGGTTGGATATATCATCATCATTGAGTGCCGTCTCTGCATCAAAGGTTGGCTACCCAGTGACTGACGACTCCAGATCTGTGTTGGTTGATAAGTCTTCTTACACGCCCACTAAGTTTCTCATTTCTGGCTGTGCCCATCTTAACTCCCATCGCTTTCATCTGAAGGAGTGATGTGGATTTATGGTTGTCGAAGTCCTGTGCTCTTCCCACATCTTGGAGGTCACTGATGATTTTCTGCTAGTAATACAGCATCATCAGCTTATCTCTAAAAGTAAAGTAAAGTAAAGTACCCCTGTCACGCCAAGTGGCGTATAGGGAATATGGTGTTAGTGACCATAAATTTTACAGACCTTCGGCACATGATTTTTGGGGTAATGTGGTCGGTATTACGCCCGTGCCGCTTTACTTTCCCATTAAAATATCCGGTACCCATTAAAGGCTGGGTGAACCGGAAGCCGTTGGTTGGGATCGAACTCTACCTCTTGTCCTTTGTAGTCCAGTTCATTAACCACTGAGCTATCGCGGCTCCCTCAGCTTATCACTAGGTTATTGATTATCTTTGGTTGGCTGTACATTGACATTTAGCTCATTTTCTGCTAGTAATACAGCATCATCAGCTTATCTCTAGGTTATTGATTATCTTTGGTTGGCTGTACATTACATTTAGCTCATTTTCTGCTAGTAATACAGCATCATCAGCTTATCTCTAGGTTATTGATTATCTTTGGTTGGCTGTACATTGACATTTAGCTCATTTTCTGCTAGTAATACAGCATCATCAGCTTATCTCTAGGTTATTGATTATCTTTGGTTGGTTGTACATTACATTTAGCTCATTTTCTGCTAGTAATACAGTATCATCAGCTTATCTCTAGGTTATTGATTATCTTTGGTTGGTTGTACATTGACATTTAGCTCATTTTCTGCTAGTAATACAGCATCATCAGCTTATCTCTAGGTTATTGATTATCTTTGGTTGGCTGTACATTACATTTAGCTCATTTTCTGCTATAGTCCGTTCAGATTCGTTTGCCGAGATGTTATGATTTATAATTCAAAAAGTTCTTGATGATTTCACATGATTTTTGGCATACGGTGTTAAAATGTGCATGTCACGAGAACATATGTGTTACTCGATGTCTAGCTATAACGGTTTTCTTAAAGCGGCAAATTCCTTTGATCTTTGCCCATGTAACTATTATTTTGACCCTAATCAAAATGTTTTACAGTAATCTAGTGCAACGATGACCCATAGGCGTGTTCATAAAATTTTACTTGGTGGCAAGTATACAAATTTTAAATTATATATAGAACTTTTGTTCGTAGAGTCAATTTGATATAGTTCCATGCTCTTGGTGTGAGTTTCCCAAATGTTGTCGCTGCCTTTCAAATACATACATTTATTTCCTCATCTAAGGAAAGTGTGGCTGTAATAGTGGATCCAAGATAGCTGAACTTCTGTACTGACTCAAGCAGGCTTCCATTCTAAGTAATGGTTGTTGGTTTGCTTATAACATATTTTTGATTGCTTGGGTGGTCTTGAACAATAAACTGTTTAACAAATCAACTAGGAAATTTTGCAAATCAAACTATTTATCTGTAGACTTAATCAGAGTAATGGTCATTCAGAATCAGACGAGTCAAATAGGTCGATTACTGCTTTCGGCTGAACAAACAACAAACCATCCTTTTTCCAATATTCCTCTTCTTGTCGTAACACATGATCCTCACATTTTACCCAGTAGTCTTTATTTATATTTGATAGAGCCTGATTTGTAAGTGTCTCAACATCGCATAATTTGAAAGTTTTATTTGTATATGCTACGTGTCCTTTAACTTTTGCCCAAACTAGTTCTATAGGATTTAAGTGTGCATGATATGGAGGTAGTCTCAAACATCTATGGCCATGTTCTTGAATTAACTTGTCTATTTTAAATATCTTTGTACGTTGTGTCTGTTTTACAAGGCTAAGCAATTCGGGTTTCAAGTAGCTGTCGTTAACTTGTATGTGTTCTTTTATGAGCCACGTTTTGATTGCATCTTTTGTACTTGATGATGTTGGGATTCTATCTTCTACGTTAACTACGTTATGGTATGAAGCATTGTCCATTATCAGACAAGAAGGTCGATCTAATATTGGAAGGATACTTTTCTCGATCCAGTCTTTAAATATGTGCCCATTCATTTCGGAGTGGTAGTCTCTATTGTCTATGGATTTTGAAATGAAAACGAGATGAGCATTCTGCAACAACCCATTATGTCTGCTACCTGCATGTGCAACTATCAAACGTTGCCCTTTACTGCTTGGTACTGATCTTTTAATACTTCCATCTGCTAACTGCCATTCCTTTTCATTTGTATGATGAGCGTTGATCCAAGTTCCATCTAAATAAACAATATCATAATCATTTTCGCGCATTTCCTTCACTTCACGTAAATACTTGCTTCTAAGAGCTACTAGATGTGGCTTCTCACAAATAATGTTTTTTTTCCACCAGCATACTTTCTAAAGGTGAAGCCTGCACTTCTTAATATTTTCCATAATGAAGTTTTTGATATTTCAATGTCGTTGTTAGTTTTCAGCCAAAGCTTCAACTTTCTAAGTGTCACTTCTTCGTTTATATCAAACATTCGACAGATTTCTCTTTTTACTAGGTCCTTATCAAAACTGTCTAACGTTTCTTTCCTTCCTTGCTTTCTTGCATTTGTTGGCAATAAATATCCGCTTCCTTTAACTATTCGATCAAATGAACGTTTACACAAACCTAAAATATGCATTGTTCTCTTCTCAGGGTTTGATAAAGAACAATAAAGATGTCCCTTTTTACGCTCTCTGCAGAAGTATTGATAAATCTTTATAG
Organism: Megaustenia siamemsis; assembly: GCA_032433765.1. NCBI lineage: Eukaryota > Metazoa > Mollusca > Gastropoda > Stylommatophora > Ariophantidae > Megaustenia > Megaustenia siamemsis. The sequence continues at coordinate 6,739,241 of JAVIAB010000024.1, forward strand.
CAATGTTATGCTCAGTAAAATATTTTGCCTTTATATTCATTCTCACATAGACTTGCAGATGATAATATGGATAGTGCCGCCTCCTTTCTGTAAATATTGAGATTTGCCTCTGAATTATGACTCGAACTCGAGTCTACGGCCGTGATTTTGACGTCACATAATTTCCGGTTTCGGCTAAAATGTCATTTTGTGCTAAACGGGAAATTTCATATGTAACATTTCTTTATAAAAATTTATAGTGGAAACATAACTATTTTAGGACGGTGCGCATTCAGCCGTGAAGGTCATGCCTATATGTTAAAGAATCAGCTGTGAGATGTAAGCATCTACATAATCCCGCCGGTGTTTATAATATCGATTAACTTTTTTTTAATATAGGTTAAATAAGGCATCTTTGAAACTGGATCACATTTCTTTGATAAAAAAATATTTTTTTAGCGACATTAGTATTCTAAACCTAACTTCAAAAGATCAATGCAAATGAACAATAAGTTTTTGAAAAAAATAAATTAATGTCTAGGCAAACGAATCTGAACGGACTATAGTAATACAGTATCATCAGCTTATCTCTAGGTTATTGATTATCTTTGGTTGGCTGTACATTGACATTTAGCTCATTGAGCTGGAATGTGATTGTGTTGTGATAAAATATGAGAGTTGTAGCCTCCGTTTCCTCCACTAAATATCTGCCGCTGTATACTATCTATCTATTGACCTTTCGAGCCGTAGCCGGCCCATAGGGCATAGACCCAGATACTCTTTCTCTTATCTAAATTTTTATTCCAGCAGTTTTCAAGCCCTTTAAAGATATTTTATCAAATCTCGCCATTTCTCTCTGTTCTGTGCAAGCAACTCTATCTCATTGAGGGAGCCGATTCCTGCTGCTCTTGCCTCCTTGATCAATGTTCTTCTCAGTGTCTCTCTGGGTCGGCCTCTTTTCCTCTTACCTGTTGTTTCCCACATGAGGGCTTGCTTTGTTATTCGGTTATTATCTCTCCTCATCACATGTCCAACATATGACCATTGCTGCATACTGGTACAATATAAATGTAATAAACAACACACCTATTTTTTTTGGGGGGTATTTTATTACAAAATCTTTTGTTGTTGAAAATTGTTTTTTGCCACACAATGCTCTAGAAAAAATCTGTACATCTACAGTAACTAGGTCACATTTACATAGCATCATCAGGGTAATAGTTTGTTGCGATAACAAACCTGGTTACAAATGCCAACAGTGTTGTAATTATATGTGGGTGTAACTGCCCAATGCAAACATAATAAAACATGGAATATTCGCTGCTTCTCTTGTAACCTTGAAATTCTCACACATGCCAAAAAGTAGTCACATCAAATCTTTCATGTTCACAGTGTCAGATTAAGTGAGGACCTGCAGTTATACTATAAAAAAAAGCCATAACAGGACTAGAACAGACTGTATTATACTTTGTAGAGGGGCCTTAACAGAACTAGAACAAAGACTAGTATACGTTATAAAGGGGCCTAACAGAACTAGAACAAAGGCTACAGTATACATTATAAAGGGGCCTTAACAGAACTAGAACAAAGACTAGTATACGTTATAAAGGGGCCTAACAGAACTAGTACAAAGACTAGTATACGTTATAAAGGGGCCTAACAGAACCAGAACAAAGACTGTAGTATATGTTATAAAGGGGCCTTAACAGAACTAGAACAAAGACTAGTATACGTTATAAAGGGGCCTTAACAGAACTAGAACAAAGACTAGTATACGTTATAAAGGGGCCTTAACAGAACTAGAACAAAGACTAGTATACAATATAAAGGGGCCTTAACAGAACTAGAACAAAGACTAGTATACGTTATAAAGGGGCCTTAACAGAACTAGAACAAATACTAGTATACGTTATAAAGGGGCCTAACAGAACCAGAACAAAGACTGTAGTATATGTTATAAAAGGGCCTTAACAGAACTAGAACAAAGACTAGTATACGTTATAAAGGGGCCTAACAGAACTAGAACAAAGACTAGTATATGTTATAAAGGGGCCTAACAGAACCAGAACAAAGACTGTAGTATATGTTATAAAGGGGCCTTAACAGAACTAGAACAAAGACTAGTATACGTTATAAAGGGGCCTTAACAGAACTAGAACAAAGACTAGTATATGTTATAAAGGGGCCTAACAGAACCAGAACAAAGACTGTAGTATATGTTATAAAGGGGCCTTAACAGAACTAGAACAAAGACTAGTATACGTTATAAAGGGGCCTAACAGAACTAGAACAAAGACTGTAGTATATGTTATAAAGGAGCCTAACAGAACTAGAAGAAGGACTAGTATATGTTATAAAGGGGCCCTAAAGGAATTAAAACAAAGACTGTATTATGACCAGCATATTTTTGGGTGATGTGGTTGGTATCATGCCAGGCCGCCTTTAATTCCCAGAAAAATCTCAGATACTCATTTTTAAAGGCTAGGTGAACCCTGGAGTTCGCTGGTCTAAGAAAAGATCAGTCACTTCTAGCTGGGTAAAAGTGCATGAATGAGTATGTCTTTAAAGATTACATTATGGATTTGGCTTGAGAGGTCAGTGAATATCTGTCTATCTTGGGGAAAGATGAGATAGAGAGAAGTAGAAAACACCAGACTGTTTTTAAAAAATTGTTTGGCCTGAAACCAACAGAATTGATGACTAGAAACAGTAAGCTGTGGAGAGATGTATGATCATCTATGCCACAGCTGTGGATGATGATGATATCTTAGAGGAGAACAAACTAAAAAAAAAAAAAGTATGCACACACTTACAGATGAATTATAGAACATGGATTTATCTTAGTGAATGATAGTCAGAACATGGATATGCCTAGAGAGAAAGCTAGATAGAACACGGATGATGTATGTTATGTCCTCATCCGAACTGTATGTTCCATGTTCTGTTTTCTTGCAAGATCCTGGCCATCAAAGATATATGCACATTAACCATTGTAACCATCAAAGATATATCCACACTAACCATCCTGACCATCAAAGATATATCCACACTAACCATCCTGACCATCAAAGATATATCCACATTAACCATCCTAACCATCAAAGATATATCCATATTAACCAACCTAACCATCAAAGATATATCCACATTAACCATCCTAACCATCAAAGATATATCCACCATCAAAGATATATCCACATTAACCAACCTAACCATCAAAGATATATCCACATTAACCAACCTAACCATCAAAGATATATTCACATTAACCATCCTAACCATCAAAGATAGATCCACATTAACCATCAAAGATATATCCACATTAATCAACGTAACCATCAAAGATATATCCACATTAACCATCCTAACCAACAAAGATATATCCACATTAACCATCCTAACCATCAAATATAGATCCACATTAACCATCAAAGATAGATCCACATTAACCATCCTAACCATCAAAGATAGATCCACATTAACCATCATAATGATTTAAGGTATATCCACATTAACCATCTTGACCATCAAAGATAGATCCACATTAACCAACATAACCATCAAAGATATATCCACATTAACCATCCTAACCAACAAAGATATATCCACATTAACCATCCTAACCATCAAAGATAGATCCACATTAACCATCAAAGATAGATCCACATTAACCATCCTAACCATCAAAGATAGATCCACATTAACCATCATAATGATTTAAGGTATATCCACATTAACCATCTTGACCATCAAAGATAGATCCACATTAACCAACGTAACCATCAAAGATATATCCACATTAACCATCATAATTATCAAAGGTATATCCATATTAACCATCAAAGATATATCCACATTAACTACCCTAATCATCAGAGGTATATCCCATCAAAAATATCCCCACATTAACCATTCTAACCATCAGAGGAATATACCATCAAAGGTATATCCACATTAACCAATCTAACCATCAAAGGTATATCTACATTGACCATCTTAATTAACAAAAATATATCCACATTAACCATCAGAGGTATATCCCATCAAAGATATATCCACATTAACCATTCTAACCATCAAAGATATATCCAGATTAACCATTATAACCATCAAAGATATATCCACATTAACCATTGTAACCATCAAAGATATATCCACATTAACCATTCTAATCATCAAAGATATATCCACATTAACCATTCTAACCATCAAAGGTATATCCACATTAACTTTCCTAACCATCAGAGGTATATCCACATCAAAGATATAACCACATTAACCATCAGAGGTATATCACATCAAAGATATAACCACATTAACCATCAGAGGTATATCACATAAAAAAATATAACCACATTAACCATCAGAGGTATATCCAAGGGAGCAGAAGCGCCTGCGACCTGCGGTCGCAATAGCAGGGTCAGCGCACCATCAGCTGACCATGACCTAGCAGTTCTACCTCCTCGTGGTCTCCCCTGGAAATAATCTGTGTCAAACCAGACTTGCTAACAGAAGCTAGGATCGCTAGAGCTGGGAATGTCAAGAAAGCCATTATGACCCGCCACATCTTATGAGTCAAAGGGCAACCTGCCCGCATCAACTCGTGGCAATCCGTGAACAACAACAACAGAGATCCCACCAAAGATATATCCACATTACCCATCCTATGGATATATATTTTATGGTAAGGATTATTACAAGATGGATATGTTTTGAAACATGAATTGTTGGATACAATTTAGCTTAGATAATTGTGCTTTTCCATTACAGGTGTATGTGCACTTTGTTATCAAGTGTAGGTAATACTGGCCATTTATGATCATGTAATTGGGTATTTACTTCTCGAAAAGCGCATTTCCGAAGTAAGAATAAACAAATCAAAGATGAATTATCTTAGGCCATTTTCATCATAGCTTGTCAAATTCTAAGACCTAGAACTAAAATATGAAAACTTCTACAACATTATATCACATTATATACATCACATATGTGATAATATGATTATTTATCATTGCAACAACTGGCTGTCAAATAAGATAAAAACAGCTGCTGTTGAATCACATTTTACATAAACAAACAAATCATAAATCACAAAGCCATTCATAGCTTTAACAGCATCACAACCAAGTTATTACATTTGATATGCCACATTGCACTGTAGGGTCATTCAAGAAATCTGAACATTTTTTATACAACCTGCATGGTCATACTGAATATCATACCAGTAGTTTAGTTTAGTCAACAGGTCATCCTCATTGCACATTGAACATGTGATCAGATCTCTTCCAAAGTATATCCCCCAACATGTAGAGACTAACAACACAGGTGTTGTGTTGGTTGACAAGTCTTATTTGGATTCCAACGGGGTACTTTCGTCTGACATCTCCCACCACGACATGATATTCATGAAGTCTGTTCATGGCTGCGGATTCAGGGTAATTTTTTTTAGTCGTATTTTTTTTGGTCAACCGTCCCTGAGGGCATTCAGAATGTTATAGCGGTCCATTGTCCTTCCGCACTCAACATCAGCCAAACTGGTAAGTCTGTCATCATGCTCATTATACCAGTCCTTCCTTATAATCTGTACTAATTCACTGAGCAGTCAAATTCCTTGTACACTTCATAAGAGGAATTTGAAGTAAATTTTTGTTAAATATTTAACAGGCTGATCAGAGTTATATGAAAAATTATGAGCCAGAGCAAGACAGTTTAAAACAAGCTCAGCAGAGACCAATGTGGCCTCAGAGCACACCTAGACAAGATAAGAGCAAATGGTGGGGTGTAACATAGACTTCTACAAGGTATGGTGACAGCTTCACAAAAAAAAGGAACACAACAATATAGTGATGTTTCAGCCTATGTGTGACCTTCTTCAGAAAATGAAGATAGCATAAACAGATAACAATTATTTGGTCATTCCCTACACAAGATAGGACCCAGCATAACAGCAACATGTGATTGTGGAGTGCTCAGACTCCAGAGCTGATTCTACAGGACTATATCACACACAACACCCTTAGAATGAAACTGTACCCACAAAAGTAAATCAACGCATCAAACTATTGGGAGCCAATGAAGACCTCAAATGCACCATCTTGTTCGTCAACAACGCTGGCAGTCTAGATACATCATCATCATCAAGTACCATTCCACAATTTATCAATTCTGTTGTTGACCTTCTGCTAAGCCATTCTCTTAAGCTGTCTGGTATCTTTTCTCTTTGCTACCCTCTATCTCTTCGTCTCTCAATTGTCCCAATTGTTACAATATATTCCAGCTGTTCCCTTCTAATTGCACAGCCAAAAATTGATGAATGTTTCTTCCTAATTTTGGAAATTAGCTGTCTTTTTGCTTTGGCCTCTTTCAGAACATTTTCATTACTCTTCTTAGCTGTCCATGGTATTCTCAACATTCTTCTGTAAAACCACATTTCTACAGCCTCCAGTGATTTTCTTGTCTGTTGTCCTATTGTCTATGATTCACATCCATATGTTAAGACTGGCTCTACATAACATTTAAGAACTCATTTTCTTGTTTCTATTGTCAAAAATGGATTGCACAATATCTTCCTCACTTTTTTGGAAAGCTGCTTTTGCCTGAGTCATTCTGCATCTCACTTCTGTTGTACATCTACCATCTGAAGTTAACATTGTTCCCAGATATTTAAATTCATTTACCTATTTTAATATTGTTCCACTTGTCTTTATTGTGCATTGTGGTAATGTCTTTTTCTTTGTTGCTACCATTACTAGATATATAATGAGTTGCAAAAGCTGATTGCGACAGGAAAAAAATCTGTTTATTTTGGTCTCTTTGTCTGCCTTTCGTCTTCTATTTCTGATTTATTCTAAGGGGAGACTACCAGGTGAAGAACAGTGATGCTAAAGAGCCACAAAATGGATGAGTTATTTTATTGGCCTATTCACTAAGCATAATGAAGAGATTTTTGTTTGTGCCTTTCAAAATGTGTTTCCAAATCAAAATGAAGTCGGCTAAAATATGAAAAGGATAATTGTACACATTATTTTTTCCCATAAAACCAGCCCATTTATGGATGATATTGTCTGTATCATGCCAGGTTGCATTACAGATCCAAAGAATATCTCTGACAACCATTTCAGTGGTTGGATAAACCCAAAGCTGTGTCAATTTGTAAAAAAAATGTGCCACTTTTCAAGAACTTAATCTGTACTCACCTAATTATCAGACGAGTGATTATTTAATCCTTTATCTTCTAGGTCTATTTTTGCCCCCATTTTCTTTGCTTCTGAACGTTAAATCTCTGGTGGATGCCAACTTGTGGTAATTGCTACATGTCCGGACCATTTGACCTTTCATTTTCCACATTCGCTACCAAGGGGCTTAACACGCTGTGGTCAGGCCATTTTTGGGGAAATTTTGTTTAATTTGAAGAAAAATAAACAGGGAGAAAATTAATGAAATTTGATCTAAAATATACAATTTGTTCAGACAATTTGCTAAGGAAGTCAGAAAAGAGGTTTAAATAAGAAGATTACAGTTTTGGTGGAAATAATTGCTGAAATATCAGTTAATTAAGAACTGCCTCAAGAAACCCGAAAGCCATGTTTTGTAGCTCATATTATGGAACATCTTAATATGATCCAGCACTGGCTTTGATATTGCTATATTATCATTATTTCTGATTATGTTCTTTTTGCCACATTCAGTATTTTTCTCCAGCACTTTATTTTTATTGTCACAATTATTTTTCTTTGGCTGTTAGTGTTGTTTGCTAGTATATGCCAACTTTATATCTTCAAAGTTAGTGTTGTTTGCTAGTATATGCCAACTTTATATCTTCAAAGTTAGTGTTGTTTGCTAGTATATGCCAACTTTATATCTTCAAAGTTAGTGTTGTTTGCTAGTATATGCCAACTTTATATCTTCAAAGTTAGTGTTGTTTGCTAGTATATGCTTTATATCTTCAAAGTTAGTGTTGCTTGCTAGTATATGCCAGCTTTATATCTTCAAAGTTAGTGTTGCTTGCTAGTATATGCCAACTTTATATCTTCAAAGTTAGTGTTTGCTAGTATATGCCAACTTTATATCTTCAAAGTTAGTGTTGTTTGCTAGTATATGCCAACTTTATATCTTCAAAGTTAGTGTTGTTTGCTAGTATATGCCAACTTTATATCTTCAAAGTTAGTGTTGTTTGCTAGTATATGCCAACTTTATATCTTCAAAGTTAGTGTTGTTTGCTAGTATATGCCAACTTTATATCTCTAGCTCATACAGGCAGATATTCTCCAACTTCACAGGTACTCTCATTTTTTACTGTCAAGAGATTTGATGTTTTGGGGTAGAGTTTTTTTCTATCAATTTTGACCGAGCAGCTGCCATTTTTAGCTAACTCTTTTTTATTTCCAACTGCACAAGAGTTCTTTAATGTGCATAGAATGCACACAGGACCTCCTGTTTTTTTTTTTTTTGGCCAGTATCCAAGAGGGCTAAACATTGGATCTCACTACCCAGTGACCAGGAATGGATAAAGCCATGAAGAAACTGGATTCGATTTAAATAAAAATTTTAATTGACACCACCTGTGATGGAAATCAAACTCAGAACCTTCTTGTCCAGAGACCAACATCTTACCTCTAGGCTACCCAACCCTCATTGTTAGTGTCAAAATTTGAGCTGTTTAAACACTGAACTTATTTATAGCACTCATTATTTATCATGTTAATTTTGTTATATTCTGGTAATTAGAAATAGATAAATAGTTGACACAAGTGAACTAGGAATGAACACAGCCGATAACCAACCAAGAAGATCTTGCCAAAGACAGATCCAAATGGAGACAAACAATAAATGCTAGTCTGAAAAAAGCAAATTCAAAATGAGACAAGATGCAGACTCTAGACAAGCACAAAGGAAGATGAGACAGTGCTGACTCAAGACAGGCACAAAGGAAGATGAGACAGAGTGCAGACTCTAGACGAAAGTAAGTAAAGCACCCCATCACGCCAAGTGGCATATAAGGAATATGATGTTAGTGACCATAATTTTTATAGAACTTCGGCACATGATTTTTTGGGTAATGTGGGTGGTATTACGCCCGTGCTGTTTACTTTCCCAGAAAAAAATTTGATACCCATTTAAGGTTGGGTTAACCCGGAATCCCTCGATTAGGACCAAATGTGATCTTTTGTCCTTTGTAGTTCATTTCACTAACTACGGAGCTATCGCGGCTCCCTCACTCTAGACAAATGAAAATGAGACAGAATGCTGACTCTAGACAAACACAAATGAAACAAAAGCAACCTCTGACATTCTCCCAACAATACCATCATTGTCCATCAAGACTGACTTCATGCCACTAGTTCCAGGAGAAAAATCCACATCTTATTAAAGGTAGTTAAAGAGGATTGAGATGAATTCTTATTATTTAAAAAAAAATTGTATGAAAGTATGATATGACAGTTCAAATACATAAATATTGCAGTCCGGCTGCTAGTTGCATTACAATTACAAAATATTCTACATGGGTTTAACAAAACAACAACAACAAAATTAATTAAAAAGCAATAAATTATCAGATTTGTTACCAATGAATCTTCTTTTTTTAACCAAGCGTGCTCTAAAGTGCAACCATTTGGAAATCACTGATTAAAATTTTCTATTTATGGAGTCAGTTTCATTTCAGTCTGGGGCAACCCCATATCTGTTGCACTGTGCATTCCAGTATTTCTTAAAGTGTATCCTGACTGTTTATCCATATCAGATATTGACTGTAGCACATCTTCTTCTACTTCCGTTGAGAATATCGAATCAACCTGATCCCTTTGCCATCCCTAAAATCATCAGTATCTCAATATATACATCCCTGTCTCACCCATCTTCTCCTGCTTACCTTCAGTAATTAAGAACAAATTGGCTCTGTCCTCTTTGTTCAGAGCCATGGCATGCGCCAGCTCTGAAAACCTCAGCCATGATTGATCAGATCATCAGGAAATATTATAACTTGATGTTCAGCTACAAAATGAGGTTTTATGCATTAAAACTTTACCAGTAGAGCACCTGTACAAATTTGCTCATATCTCCACTACAAAGTGGTATAGGAGTGTGTGTGTGTCCACATCATCAAGAACTTTTCTAGTGGTAGAGGAGTGTGTGTGGGCCATCATCAAGAACTTTTCTAGTGGTAGAGGAGTGTGTGTGTGCCCACATCATCAAGAACTTTTCTAGTGGTAGAGGAGTGTGTGTGTGCCCACATCATCAAGAACTTTTCTAGTGGTAGAGGAGTGTGTGTGTGCCCACATCATCAAGAATTTTTCTAGTGGTAGAGCAGTGTGTGTGCCCACATCATCAAGAACTTTTCTAGTGGTAGCAATGCTACCAAGTTGGATAGGCAGGGACCACAAAAAGAGAAACACAAACATCTTGAAACATGGCTAACATAACAACATTGCAATGTAATTATCACCATGAAGACATCACAGTCTAGAAGAAAATGATATGGTGCTCACCCCATGGAGTATCACAAGGTTATGAGAGTGCTTCCCCCTATCTCAAAAAGATCCAACCAATAACAGAGAAAGCTCTTGTGGTCATCCTCGGTACCATACTGGAACAACGGGACAAGCTAAATGGAGAGGCCACCAGCCTTGAATGTTTTCTTCAAATTTATATTTTTTTATGCCTAGAGGTGTACACAGAAGAAGTTCAGAGTTATGTCACACTTACTGCTAGTACCACCAACAACACTGTTCTTTATTTCATTGCCACAAACCTCAATATGTCCTAGACAGTACACACATGATAAAGCTCTGTTTCACCAATGAGACATCCAGGAGTTGCACCCACTCCCGCCGAAGGGTGTATCTGTCAATCTTTCTTAACATACTTTTAAAAGTCCATCACCAACACAACATGATTCAAGTTCTGTGTAATCAGCAATAATATTATTGTCATTACTGCCTCTTATCTCCATCATATGTCTAACTATGTAATTGTACAATTGCCAGATTTCTCAGCCACTTCCCTGCCATATTGGTAAACCACAAATATCCAGCCATTGTGCTGACCACAAGAATCATCAGTGTAGATGATACAAATTAATACTATTTAATCAATTCTATATATCTATCTACTATTCTATCAAGCCAAAGATGACAGAAACTCTAATAATAGGGCAGAAATTCTAGACTCTTGTGTCTGACGATCTTTCAACTGTCAGATCTTGCACAGGACCTGCATTGTGGCTCACTACACAGTTCTGTTCTGGGTGAGTTGCTCAATCAGAGCTAGGGAGCTGATGCCTGCTGTTGTTGCCATATAATCAGTTAATCTATATTAAATTATTTGATCGTAAAATTAATCAATGAAATTGTATCAAAATACAATAGAAAAACACTGAAGTAAACATTGTGAGGATACCAGTAGACTAAATAAATATTACAGATATACATACAAACATTTATCAACTCTTGGATAAAAGATTGTTTCACAAACATACACACTCTATCTCTGAAAATATTTAGTTTAAGACACGTTTTTATTTTCACCTCTTTACATAATGCTGACTCAGGCCACGAAAGCAAAACTATACTTTTCAACCCTATCTACAAAATCTAGCACTGTGATAGATTTAATCCTTTTGCTAAATTTAGAAAACAATGTATAATCTATTGAATTAGAGTAACATACTTCTGGTCAATATGACACGGATAGGTGACAGAAACCATTGAGGCTCTGTTTGGAAAATGTACCTTGTTGGAGTTTCTTTATATTTAAAGTCCGGCTTGCTGCTGGAGCTACTGAATTTAGTGCTCTGTACACACCATGAGCTGTGCTTTTCTTCCAGATAATGTTTTGATATTCTGATTGCTTACGATGAATGATGATATCGTATGATGAAGAACAGTTCAGGTGTGTTCACTGTTGGTGCAGTTATGCCTTTTGGTGTATGCTGTAGCTGCTATGATGGGGACTGCAGCTGGCTTTCTTTGTTTGGATCCATCAATACGATGAGGTTGAGAAATTATGGATTTTAATTTATTTGTAGTGATACCGAGGCCTTCAACTAACTACAACTACAATTACAATTAAGTGCAAAATTGTATCTCTACAACATACAGAACAAACATTTTTCAACATAGAAGCAATTTTTTATGGAAGATGACACCTCCAAAAGTGAGTGAACACCTATAGGCTTGCCTGGAGTGCTTTGATGTCAAGTCTAACAATATTTAACTATAAATAACAAATGTAGAATTGGTGGAGTGAATGAAAACAGGTGAATATGGCTCTGACTCCTGCAATTGTCAACAGCTTGTTCCTTCTACTGGAGAGAGATAGGTGTTTGTTTATATTCACCAGCTTTATGTCTCTAGCAAAGTCCTGAGAGATGGAATCTTTGTGTGAAGATCACGTTTTTCTTATTTCACACTGGCAGCCGAGTTCTCAGTTGTCCCTCATCATACAGGCAGATATTCTTTGACTTCAGAGGTACTCTCATATTTTTATTGTCAAGAGAATGAATGTTTTGGGTAGATATTTTTCCCCATTAATTTTTTGCCCTGTCATTTTTGGCCAATTGTTTTTGGTGTCCAACTGCCAAAGGTTCTTAAATGTGTGCATTCTGCTTGTTGCCATTATCTGAGAGTGCAAGACATCGGATCTCACTACCCAGAGACCAGGGGAGGGTAACGCCATGAAGAAACCAGGAATGTTTTACCCCTGTGTGTGGTGGGAATCAAACCTGGAACCTTCTTGTTCAGAGGCCAACATTTTACCTCTAGACCACTCAGCACCAAAGAGGGAGATTAGAAATGGAGTCAAGATGGCTGCCGGGACTTAGGCTGTAAGTAATCACTGACTCATAGCTGACTGCATCAACTTCAGTGACCAACATGTTGATCAAGATCTTACTCTACCTCTCTATGCATGGCCTATGGTAACAAAGTAACCAGTTTGGCCAAATGAGTAGGGATTATGAAAGTACCAACAACGTAGTGCCAACGTAGTACCAACAACGTAGTACCAACAACGTAGTACCAACGTAGTACGTACCGTAGTACTAAAGTACAAAGTCAGATGTTTGGACCAGAATATGAAGACCCCACAGCCTGCTGTTGCAAAAATGGCAAAAAGGAAAAAAATCAGTACAAGAAACAAAATTACACATATGAACATTACTTCAGGTAAATTAAATATGGATAGGCAAATTGAGCACATATAAGACCTTTTACTAAGTCAGGACAAATGATAATGAGGAGCAGTCTGGGAAAACACAGAAGAAGAAGAAACTAAAACCATAACATGTAACACAAAATAGCAAGTGAATTTGACACATCACCTTACAGAAACCTGGCAAACCTAAAAAATGGGAACAAATGCTATAATGATAGCAATACTGAGTTTTCAAAACTTATTTAATAATAATTTTAAATAATCAAAAAGTACTTATATTTAATATTCATAATTCTAGCTTTTCAAAACTTATCCTCATATTTAATATTCTTTAGCTTATCAAGACTTACTCATATTTCTTATTCTTCTTGCCATCCTCATTTGCCTTTCAGCATCAAGGGGAGATATAATTTGCGGTCTTACTTTTCTTTCTTTTGGCTTCTACTGCTGTTATGTTCCCAAGTATTTCTATTATTCCATCAATCCATTTTTTTGTGTGGTCAGCCTTTAGGTATGGTGTCCTCGTAATGTTTATTAAGGCTCATTGTATTTTTATCTTTCTGCTTTATCACATGGCCAAACCAATTTATCTGTTGTTTCTTTATGTACTCTTATTCCTAGCTTTTTTATCAGTTCTTCATTTCTGATCTTATCTCTCAGGCTGTTTCCTGTCATTCGTCTAACACATCTCATCACGGTAGTAGTTCTTTGTCTTATTGTTCTTGAGTTAGGTCTGGCATTTGTAGCTTAACGTTGGAATGAAAATACTCATATTTAATATTCATTGGGATTTTTATTTCTGATTTCTCTCTGCGGTAACCACCCCTGGTCTCAGCAGTGAGGCCCGGCTTGAAACGTCTATTGCTCATGGACGGAAAAAATATGAGTATCTCCAAAGTCGGAGTTATCTGCCTGTGTGGCGAGGGACCCCTGTGCACACGGCTGCCAGGAAAAAATGGATTAACACGCAAAATACAGATTCTAGTCTCTAGGGACTTCGTCGAGGTAAAAGCTGGTGAAAAAAAAAAAAAAAAATCATAATTTTAACTTATCATGAAGTATTCATATTTAATATTTATTTTTATTTCAACTTGTCAAGAAGCTCTAATACTTGTAACTAAAAATGTAGCATACGACAGGAAAATGATAGCAATGTGGTCAGGAAATCAAACTGCACTTAAATAATTGTAATGACAACGGCAGGAATGTAGTTCCACAGAAGAATGTTGAGAATACCATGAACTGGTACCAGAAGTAACAAAGACACATTGAATGAAGCCAATACAACAATACAATTCCCAGATACAATGTTGAAACACATAAGTAAAATATTTCTTATTGCTCTCATCACAAAGTAAAGGAGAGCTTAAACATTTGGTAAAAACATTGTAAATTAATAATGGACAAGATAGACAGATAAGGTCAAGGAAATTACTAGACTGCACAATGACACACTTAGTATTCTTCTATTCTATTGGCCTTTCGAGCTGTAGCCGGCCCATAGGGCGTAGACCAAGATACTCCTTCTCTTATCTGAATTTTTTGTTCCAGCAGTTTTCAATTCTTTTAAAGATATTTTATCAAATCTCACCATCTGTCGCTGCATTAGATAAATGAAAACCTTAGAGAAATAACTGCAGATACCAAAGGAACAGAGGTGTATTGGCCACACATTGCGAAGACCTTTGCAGAATGTTGCATTCACCACAGCATGTTCTGAAAGAATTTCTGTGGCTTTAGCTAGATCTCCCACTTCTTCTGTTATCATATTCAATTTTATTTCTTTGTATTTCTTTTCCAACCATGAGTACAATTCACACTGTTTCCAGTGGGAATCGAACACAGGTTGTTTGAATGTCGGTAGCCCAGTCGAGTGGTTTTCCCAACTAGGCTACTGAGGCCCTCGTGTAAAACTGTATGTCTAGTAGAGTGATCTCTGCAATATGTGCCACTTTGGCACGCAAGGTTTCTGTTTTTTGAGATTGTGGTTCTGCCCTATGTGCCGTCTTCGGCTTGAAAGGACGATAGATAGATAGTAGAGGTATTTTTCCTATTGTTTTTTGGTTATTGCCAACTGCATTAATTCTCATAATTTTGGTCTTATCTTTATTTTTTTTTCAGTCCCATCTGCTGTGATCTCTCACCAGGTATCATTTTATCTTGCATCTGCTGATGATTATGTGATATGAGAGTTTTGTCATCAGCAATGTCTAAATCATTAAGTGGCTTGGTCAGTGACCACTGGTTCCCTTTCTGTTATTCTGAGTTATTTTCATAATCCAATCTATGGCCAGTAGAAAGAGAAATGGAGATAGAAGGCATCCCTGACTTACTCCTCTTCTTATCTCAAATGATTCAGTAAGCTGCCCTTCATGCACCACACTACATTTCGTTCCTTCATACATTGGTCTTATCAGATTAATAAACTTTATGGGTATTCCATAATGACTCAGTAACTTCCAAAGCATTCTTCTGTGTAAACTATCAAATGCCTTTTTGTAATCTGCAGGAACAGGTAATTTACCACATATTACAAACACAACATGTACATGTCTTCTTTGCAGATGTTTGTTTCCACATTAAACTGACACTTTAATGATGATCCTGGAAACCTGGCAGCATTTATGGATGAAAACTGTCTGTGCCTAGTATGTATATCCCTCATTCTTAAAATTAATATTTTATTTAAATGATTTTAATTTGTGACACTAAACACAAAACATAACTTTTCTAGCTTAAATAAATATTTATGTGTGAATTATATTTTAGTAGTTAATGCCCATAATGTAAAAGTAAAGGTTCACTCCCCTGCCTTGCTAGGCGTATGGGGAATATGGTGTTAGTGATCATATTTTTCTATGACCACAGCACATTTTTGGGTGATGTGGTCGGTATCAGGCCAGGCTGCCTTTACTTCCCACAAAAATCTCTGGTACCCATTTTTAGAGGTTGGATGAACTCTGGAGCCTTGTCAGTCCAAAAAAAAAATCCGCCACTGCTGAGGATCGAACCCAGACTGTTCTGGTCAGGAAGCAAGCATACTAACCATTCAGCCACTGAGGCTTCATGCTCATAACATAAAGATTGGAAAACCTGAAAGTTTCAGGGAATGCAATATTTCACTTTTAACCATAATAGTTTTAAGATGTTAACATACACCTTCTTTTAATCACATTGAATGTCTAATAGAAGAAGCTTGTGTATTTTATCTTCCTGGAAAGACACATATGAACAAATCAACAAAAGTATCAATGATAAATAACTGTGTCCTAAACTAACATCAATATCATATAAAACCTAACATCGCCAAGTGTTTATATTATACAAATGCCCAAGAGAAACAGTCATGCATCATCTCTTTAAATATCCATCCCGTACCTAATTTGAGGCAGAAATATCAAAAATGTTTTTTTTACAAAGAAATGCCACAACTTAAACAGATGTGTGTCTTTAAAGGGCAACATTTTGAAGAGCTCATACTCAAATGGCCATTGATTCCAGAAAATAAAGACAAGATTGCTGCTGATGACATTGTAAACTATTTTTTTCATGCAAAATACTTGTACATATTATTATTAATATTATCTACCTTAACATGCAAAATGACATCTTTTTTTTGGCTTTTTACAAAAAGTACAGTCATTTATCTTTAAAATGATTGTCATATACAAAGAAAAATGAAATAAACTTACAAACTGCAGTTCAGCTTATACATACACTAGCAGAGTGAAAAGGTTGTACAGTAAATGTGTACACAAATAGTTAACAGTGTGTATTTTAATTCAGTACTGAATGAGTTAATAAAGTTTATTATAAAGAAATAAATTGACAAAGGTGGGCAATATATAAATAAGACCAAGTGTTATTATTGTTGCCATTTTGGTTTGATAAGACTGGAAAGGGTAACAAATTTTTAAAAATATAACCATCATAATTGAAAAAGTAAAAAATAAGACAGGAACCATGCAATAAACTACATGAGTTAAGTAGATCGAACATACATTAATTACAGTGCATTCACAAATGTTTGCCGTTGTTTACAAATTTATATCTCAGCATTGATGAACAGAAATGGAATCCAGTGGTCACTGATCAAGCAACTTAATGATTTAGACTTTGCTGATGACATAGCTCTCCTGTCACACAGCCATCAACAGATGCAGGATAAAATGAGCATACTTGATGAGAGATCACAACTAGGACTGAAAATTAATAAAGATAAGACCAACATTATGAGAATTAATGCAGTTGGCAATAACCAAATAAAACATATGGAAGTCCAAAGAAATCAGGCTAGATAAAAAAATAAAAATTTTCAACTCCAATGTTAAGTCAGTCCTATTATATGGTTGTGAAACATGGAGAACAACAAGATTGACAATCATGAAGATGCAGACTTTCATTAATGGATATTTACGCAGAATAAAAGGATGGAAATGACAGGACAAAATCACTAACATAGAATTATGGAAATGTACCAGTCAAATACCAGTGGATAAAGAGATACAGAGAAAACAATGGCTCTGGATAGGACACACACTGCGGAAGCCAACTGAGAGTATTACAGAACAGGCCCTTTTTTCGAATCCCCAGGGGAAAAGAGAAAGAGGAAGACCAAGAAATTCTTGGAGAAGACAGACAGAAGCAGAGATGAAGATGATGGGGAAGACATGGAATAATCTTAAAAGAATGTTAAGAAATAGAACGGCTTGGAAAGTGTTTGTTGAAGACCTATGCTACACAGGGAGCTGAAAGTGTTTGTTGAAGACCTATGCTACACAGGGAGCTGAAAGTGTTTGTTGAAGACCTATGCTACACAGGGAGCTGAAAGTGTTTGTTGAAGACCTATGCTACATAGGGAGCTGAAAGTGTTTGTTGAAGACCTATGCACCACAGGGAGCTGAAAGTGTTTGTTGAAGACCTATGCTACACAGGGAGCTGAAAGTATTTGTTGAAAACCTATGCTCCACAGGGAGCTGAAAGTGTTTGTTGAAGACCTATGCTACACAGGGAGCTGAAAGTGTTTGTTGAAGACCTATGCTACACAGGGAGCTGAAAGTGTTTGTTGAAGACCTATGCTCCACAGGGAGCTGAAAGGTAGAAGACTGGTGAAGTAAAAATTATTGAAAATACATATTTACATCAAAGTCAACCCTATGTCACAGTTTTTTGCTCCCATCAGGTAATTAGGACAGATTTTTCTACTTCGAGATATAAAAAATATATTGTAATCCTTGCTGGGTTGCTGTTGAAAACTTTTACATGCTATATTTAAAGATTTAAAAAAAAAACTAAATAAAATTTTACTAAAATGTAATATTTTAGATGAAATTAAAAAAAAAAAAATAAAAAGATGAAAATTTAAGTTTATTATGAACAAATTTGTTCAGGATTTTCTTAAAATAAACCTGAAATGTACATTTTGAATGGCCTGTAAAACAAATAAATAGTTACCAAGTGACGATTACGATATATTTCTATATCTTGAAGAAAGCAAAAATCTTTCCAAATTACCTGACACAAGAGAGCAAATTGTGACATAGGATTGACAATGATATAAATCTGTGTTATGAACTATTTTTACTTCACTAATGCTAAAATCGTAAAATCGGCCATGCGCTGCTAGGGCCCGAAAGGGGTGTAAAGAATTGTGGCTCTGTTCCCTTATCAGGCATGTTTATAAGAGGTGACTAAGGAGGTTGGACATGGGACTGACTGTCCTGTACCATAAAAAAATAAGCCAAAAAAGCTTCACAAATGTAGACAAGTCTAAGAAAAGATAAAGAGAAAGACCAAGATATTCTTGGAGAAGACAAATGGAAACAGAGACGAAGATGATGGAGAAGACAGATGGAAGCAGAGATGAAGATGATGGGGAAGACATGGAATGATCTTAAAAGAATGGCGAAAAACAGAACAGCTTGGAAAGTGTTTATTGAAGACCTATGCTCCACAGGGAGCTGAAAAGGTAGAAGTGGAATGCTAAAATATTACATTTTAAATAACGGCAAAGATTTGTTTAATATTTATAGTGAGATTATCTTAAGATCCATAAGGGGCATGCCTGGAATAACAATCGGAGGTCATAATATAAATAATCTAGGGTATGCTGACGATACAGTCTTAATCGCTAAGAGTGAAAACGAGTTAAAGAAATGCTAGATATTATAGTGAAAGAAAGCAAAAATAAAGGACTCAGCCTTGATAGCAAAAAGACAGATGTAATGGTAACAACAAAGAAAAAGACACCACCTTAGTGCAAAATAAAAACAAGTGGAACACTATTAAAACAGGTAAATGAATTTAAATATCTGTGAACAATATTAACCTCAGATGGTAGGTGTACAACAGAGGTGAGATGCAGAATGGCTCAGGAGAAAGCAGCTTTCCAAAAAATGAGGAAGATACTATGCAATCCATTTTTGACAATAGAAACAAGAAAAAGAGTTCTTAAATGTTATGTAGAACCAGTTTTAACATATGGATGTGAATCATGGACAATAGGACAACAGATATGAAAATCACCGGAGGCTGTAGAAATGTGGTTTTACAGAAGAATGTTGAGAATACCATAGACAGCTAAGAAGAGTAATGAAAACATTCTGAAAGAGGCCAAATCAAAAAGAGAGCTAATTTCCAGTATTAGGAAGAAACAATCATAATTTTTTTTGCCATGTAATGAAAAGAGACCAGCTGGAATATATTGTAACAACTGGGAAAATTGAGGGACGAAGAGACAGAGGGAAGCAAAGAGAAAAGATACCAGACAGCTTAAGAGAATGGCTTGGCAGAAGGTCAACAACAGAAATGATAAATAACTGTTGTGATCAAAAGTTGTGGAGAGACATGATCACCTATGCCAGCAGGCTTGGTACTTTATGATGATGAAATAAGGGCAAACATTTGTGAATGGACTATAATTACTCAAGTTTTAACCGACTTTTAGTTTTTTTAAATTTACATCTTTTAGCTGCAATCTGTATAAAATCTTTGGACATCATTGCAAGAGTCTATTGCAGTATGTCATTACTGTAGATGGATATGAGCATATGCTCCTTCAACCTCAAAGAGTGACGCCAAGAAATAGGAGCATGATATGTATCTACAATCAACACCCTTACAGGAACAAACACTCTGCATATGCTTCGAGAAATGCTGGGATGGGCATTGGAGCAGATATGGGGACAACAATGAAATTGATTCCATGAATAGAATAGAATAGAACAGAATATAATAGAATAGAATAGAATAGAATAGAATAGAACAGAATAGAATAGAACAGAACAGAATAGAATAGAACAGAATAGAACAGAATAGAATAGAATAGAATAGAACAGAATAGAATAGAATAGAACAGAATAGAATAGAACAGAATAGAATAGAATAGAATAGAATAGAATAGAATAGAATAGAACAGAACAGAACAGAATAGAATAGAATAGAATAAAGTAGGAGAATGACATTTATCTGCAATGAACACCTTACAGGAACAATCAGTCTACATACGCTTCGAGAAATGCTGGGATGGGCTTTTGAGTGGATATGGGGACTGCAATGAAACCGATTCCATGTATAGAATAGAATAGAATATAAAAGAATAGAATAGAAGGATATGCTAGGCAATTTGTGATCACTATATCAGGGTTCTAAACCTTGTAGGAGAGTACGTTACACCCCACCACTTGCTTCTTAATCTAAAGCTGATCAAGATTCTATTTCAACATCCAGAAGGTTTACCCTGGAAACAGTTTGGGTTAAAACAGACTCGTTAAAAAGTTAGGATTGTCACAGTACCTGTAACGGTGGGATCTTATGATACAGAAACCTAGAAGTGAAGTACCTTTAGAAGGAACACACTCAAAATTCTCCAACAGAGAATTTGGAAGTCAAGCAATCCCCTGCAGTCTATCATATCACCTTTTCAGGTCTAAGAGTTAATGGTTCATATAAATCGCATGGCATTAAATCAATCAATCAATCTGAACCATTCAATCAATCTAAATGAACCATTAACTCAATCTCAATCAATCATTCATCCAATTATTCAATCAATCAATCTCAATCAGTAAAATCACACAATCAATAAATATCAATAAATCAATAAATCATTCAACCAATCTTAGTCAATCATTCATTTGATCAATCAATCATTCTAAAGAGTGTGTTTGGACATATGACCACCCTGCCATGTAGATAAAGAAATGTGTATGTGCGTATAACACTATTGCACTGTCTCAATATTTTAAGGATCTCTTGATTTGATCTCAGACAGACAAAAGAGTAAGAAATAAAAGGCAAAATGAGAAGTAACTTCTGTTTACAAACAGACTATACAAATCTAGCCCGAATGAAAAGCTAAACAGAAAAAGAAAAAACCTTGCCAAGCCCTTTGAAATCTAAGACACTTGGTGTTATTGCTGATGATTTTATTTAAACCATAGGCATATACCTAACCTAAAGAACATTAAAATGAGAGGCAGTGACAGTCGGCATCAACTTCCTTTGCTAAGATTGAGCAACTCACCCAGAACAGAGTTGTGTGGTGAGACACAATGAAGGTCCTGTGCAAGGTCTGACAGTTGAGAGATCATCAGACACAAGAGTCTAGAATTTCTGTCCTATGTGCCATCTTTTGGCTCAAAAGAACAACAGACAGACTAACAGATAGAGACAGATAGATATGCCTAATGTGATAGGATAACTAGGGTAGATATAGAACACACAAACCCCTGAAGGCATGCCATGTAGGATGAGGAAAACTCAGAGCTTACATTACCTGTTGAATCCAGGAAGGCTGGGAACAATCAAGAGAGAGAGAGAAAGATTAATTTTAAAAAAAAGCTTACCAGAAAGTGCAGTTAATATATTCCAACTGGACACAGCTGCACAGCTTAACTTTTGCTCTAAATCTGGCCAAAAATAACATGCAGCCTGCATAGTATGTTCAAGTGATATATGAGAGATTCCAAGTGCACAGAGCACATGTGAAAGTGTACAACAAACAGAAAAATGAAAAATACACAGCATCTGTTTTTTTTTTTTTCAATTATTTGTTCCATTTCTCTATCTTCGAATTTTATCTCCCTTTGAGAAAATGTAACTATAGCTGCAGTTATAGCATAGGAAACAGTACAAGTAGCAAATTCAACAGCAGATGGAGAAAAATAAATAGATGAGCTGTAGATAGTAAAACAATGGATGAGCTGTAAATGGAGAGTAAAAATAGTTGACTCAAGCATAGAGAGTAAATAGTCAGATGAGCTGTAAATAGAGGGTAAGAAATAAATGAGCTATAGATAAAGAGTAAAAGAATGGATGAATTATAGATAGAGAGTAAATAGTCAGATGAGCTGTAGATAATAATAGATGAACAGTAGATTGAGCTTGAACCATAGGTGAAGAGTAATAAAACTGTAATTAAATTGTAGTGCAAGAAAAAGGCAAGAGTAATTGAGATCAAAAGTTATGTCTCCAACCCAACACTCCACAACTTTTGTTGTTCTCTAGCAATCCCCACCTCTAAATTTATTTATACACTATGAATATTTTAAAATCAATCGATCGTAAAATGTTTTAGGAAACAATTTTGCCCTTTTTTTTGACGCTGCAAGCCACTTGATATTTTATTAATGCTGCCTTATGACCATCATATGTTTCGTGGAATACAAAATAAAAAGAACATTAACAGACAGATTGGCACAAAGAACAACCAAAATTAAAACAAAGTAAATCTAAGCATCTATTTCTTTGAAGAATCATAAACATACACAATTTTGGTACCAGTATCGATGGCTTGACAAGCTGTCATTGTAAAAAGTATTGTTATGGAAACAGCGCCATATATTTTAGAGCAGTGATCTCTGCAATATGTGCCATTTTGGCACGCAAGGTTTCTGTTTGAGATTGTGGTTCTGCCCTATGTGCCATCTTCGGCTCGAAAGGACAATAGATAGATAGATCTGTGAAAAGGCAAAAAATTGCAGGGCTGAATGAAAAGCTGGAGAGCAGATGTGAGGTGAACATAGTATATAGTGACAAGTTCACATAAGACAACAATATAAAATGATTATGTTTTAACTTATATAAGGCCTACCTCAGAAAACAAACACAGAAAACAAGAAATATAGAAAAGAAAGTAAATAGCCTCATCAAGCCATGTGGCATATAGGGAATACGATGTTAGTGCCCATATTTTTTATAGACATCAGACACACTTTTTTTGGGGTAACGTGGTCAGTGTTACGTTAAGGCTGGGTGAACCCGGAAGCTGTTGATCACGACTCAACCCGACCTCTTATCCTTAGTAGTCAAGTTCACTAACCACTGAGCTATCACAACACCGTATGAGAAATGTATGAGAAGTTAAAAGAGAGAAGAAGTATACTACTGAAGAGTTGCCATTGTAACACTGTTTGCTTCATACCCAAAAATCTGTGGCTTTGTAAACTCTTATTACTTCGCTGAGGCTATTAAATGCTCTACTGTAACTGGGCTAAAAGCAGTCAGTGACTGATAACTGATGCTTCTGCCAGAATCAGTAAGTAAAAACTGATAAAATCCTAATACACCTTCTAATAGTGGGCATGAAAACAAACTAATCAGTCTTGCCTGGTAAGTACGGATCAAAGCGGAAAAGCAATCCTATTTTGTCAAACACTTTGCTGAAGTCAATTATGTTTGGCTAATAGATGGAGATACTGCAGCTAGTTGGAAACCAGAATACAATGAATCTGAGTCCATGTCATCATCATCATCAAGTACCATGCCTGCTGGCATAGGTGATCATGTCTCTCCACAACTTTAGATTTCAACAGTTAGTTATCATTTCTGTTGTTGACCTTCTGGCAAGCCATTCTCTTAAGCTGTCTAATATCTTTTCTCTTTGCTTCCCTCTATCTCTTCGTCCCTCAATTTTCCCAGTTGTTACAATATATTCCAGCTGTTCTCTTCCCATTACATGGCCAAAAAATTATGATTGTTTCTTCCTAATATTGGAAATTAGCTCTTTTTTTGATTTGGCCTCTTTCAGAATGTTTTCATTACTCTTCTTAGCTGTCCGTAGTATTCTCAATATTCTTCGGTAAAACCACATTTCTACAGACTCCAGTAATTTTCTTGCCTGTTGTCCTATTGTCCATGATTCACATCCATTTGTTAAGACTGGCTCTACATAACATTTAAGAACATAACATCATTACATTAGTGAAAACAAAAGTAAAGTGTCACGCCCCATGGCATATAGGGAATATGGTGTTAGTGACCATAATTTTTACAGACCTTTGGCACATGTTTTTTGGGGTAATGTGGTCAGTATTACACCCATGTTGCTTTACTTTTTTTTGTACCTCATCAAGGCCAGCTCCTTGTCGTGGGGATGGGGCTTAACAGTCACCAGGGACTGAAAACTAAGACTGGCCAGGCCTTCCTACAACCGAGCAAGACCACAGTCTGCTCTAGCAAGTTCAAGTGCTGAAGTCGGAGGCAACCAGCCAAAAGGCGCATAACAATCAGGATGCCACACACTCAACGCAATTGGAAGTATGTCTATAACCGCAAATCGATATGGCACTTGCCCTGTGATGGACACTCAGGCAGGTGCAGCGCCGGGCCCTCAGCCTCGAAAGGTCCCAACCTTTTTTGTTAAATACATACCATCATAAGAAACAGATAATCAAATCAATCAGAGGACCACAAGCCCCAAATCAGGATGCCTTTCATAATATGAATAGATATGAACAAGTTGTCATTATACGCCTAAGAACAGGACACAATCGACTCCATAGTCACATGTATACAAAATTCAAGATCGGCACATCAACTACTTGTACATGTGGACAGGCACCCCAGACTGCTGAACACATACTTCAAGACTGCACTGAATATAGTAGACTGAGGAAAATCCATTGGCCCATAGATACAACACTACAGACAAAACTATATGGGCCACTGCAAGAATTACAAAAGACAGTAAAATTCATACAGGAAACGACATTGCTGATATAGACAATACTTCGAGCGAACGAAAGATAGATAGATAGATAGCTCTCTTTTTGTTTTGGCCTCTTTCAGAATGTTTTCATTACTCTTCTTAGCTGTCCATAGTATTCTCAACATTCTTCTGTAAAACCACATTTCTACAGACTCCAATGATTTTGTTGTGATTCATGATTGTACAAATAAATTACAACGGTGGTTTTCTATTTCTATTCTATTGAGTCCATTTAATGCCTTTAAAAGTTGGAAGATGCAGAGGAGTAATTGATAAACAGATAAGGAGAAAATAAGTACACAATAAGCACACAATCATGCACACTAAAATAATTATTGAAAGTTCAAACTGGCATGAGAGAGCTGTGATGGCCTCATTCATGACTGATCAGATCTGGCACCATGCATCTTTATAACTCAATAAATATTCTACTATAACATGAGATTTTTCCAGCGTCAGATGGTGGAGTTTTGACACTTGGGGATGCCAGATATGAGACTGAACTTATAGATTGACCTTTAACCTGATAATTTGCTATATATGGTATCGCTGCAATTTGTGCTATTTAATATATTCCTTCAATTATTGCCCTAAAATATCATAATTATAATTACATCATAATATTTCAGCTATTTGCATTATTTGGCAACAAACAGCAGCTATACGAATTAACAACCAAACAGGACAATTTCAATTTATAAAACAAGGAGTCAGACAAGGCTGTGTTCTGTCGCTGGCTTTGTTTTCACTTTACAGCAAACATATTATGAGATCAAAAGTAGACAAAAAAGGAATTGAAGTCAACGGTCACAACATAAATAATTTATGATATACGGATGACACAGTCTTAATAGCAGAGACAGAGAATGAGCTACAAGAAATGATAGATATAATAGTAAAAGAAAGCAACAAGAAAGGTCTCAGTCTGAATAGTAAGAAAACCGAAGTAATGGTTATATCGAAGAAACAATAATCACCATCATGCAGCATAAAAATAAACAAGACAAATCTGAAACAAGTGCAACGTTTGAAATACTGAAGGGAGGTCAAAAAGTAATGCACACCAATTTTTTTCTCGGAAACTATTCGGGCAAAATGTGTGAAATTTTCACAGATTGTAGCTGAACATCCCCTTTACACTACCTATTTGTCAACATAATCTCCATCCAAGCGTATTGCCTTACGCCAACGCGAAACTAGGTCATGAATGCCTCGTTTGTACCAAGTTTTGTCCTGCTCGCGAGGCCATTTTTTAACTGCACGGATCACATCCTCATCATTGTCAAAGTATTTCCCACGCAGGAATTTTTTGAGTGGTCCAAACAGATGGAAATCTGAGGGAGCCAGATCAGGGCTGTAAGGAGGATGGGGCAGTACAGTCCAACCAAATTTGTTGATTGCTTCCCGTGTTACCAGACTTGTGTGAGGGTGTGCATTGTCATGTTGAAGCAACAAATCTGCAGATGGCTTATTAGGCCGAACTCTGTGGAACCGATTTTTGAGTTTTGTCAGTGTATTGATGTAAGCTGTCGAGATGATTGTCTCACCTCTTGTCATTACATCAACAAGAATCACACCATCAATGTCCCAGAAGACAGTAATCATCACCTTTCCGGCTGATGGAGATGTTTTGAATTTTTTTCTTTTTGGTGACTGCGGATGATGCCATTCCATTGACTGCATTTTTGTTTCAGGCTCATAATAATGTGCCCACGTTTCGTCACCGGTAACAATTTTTGACAAAAACATTTCTCCTTCAACACCGAAACGCTCCAACAATTCAGAACAGAATGTTTTCCTTTGAACTCTGTGATCATTTGTTAGGCACCGAGGAACCCATCGAGCGCAAATCTTTGAATATCCGAGAGTTTTAAAAATTGCGATTACACTTCCCTTGCTGACTGTAAGCTGCAATGCCAATTGCTGACTAGTGATACGCCTATCCTTACGAATAATGGCATCAGCCCGGTTTAACATGTCTGTGCTGGTAGCCGAGGCAACACGTCCAGAACGCGGTAAATCATGCAGCTCCACTCGTACACTTTCTGCAGCTTTAATTCTCTGAACCCAGCGACTAACTGTGCTCCTATCGACTGCAGAACATTTGTACACTGCACACAGTCGTTTATGAATGTTTGCCACAGTTTCTTTTTCCGCAACCAGAAATTCTATGACAATTCGCTGTTTGTAACGGACATTGTTGACAAGCTCCATTTTAACGGTTCATAGATTGCGTAATATTTTTCAGAATGCTGTGCAATTTGGTGCACATAATTGGAACATGTCATATACCAAGTGTGCAAAATTTCATATTCCTATCTTTATTATTAGCCGAGAAAAAAATTGGTGTGCATTACTTTTTGACCTCCCTACGTACTTGGGCACAGTGATAACATCAGATGGAAGATGCAACACAGAAATAAAAAGCAGAATAGCTCAGGCCAAAATAGCATTTCAGAAAATGAAAAATATCTTATGCAACAAATCTATGTCAATAGAAATGAGATAGAGAGTTCATCGATGCTATATAGAACCAATTCTGACCTATGGAAGCGAATCATGGACAATAGACAAACAAATGAAAAGACGATTAGAAGCCACAGAGATGGGATTTCTCAGAAGAATGTTGAAAGTTCCCTGGACAGCTAAAAAGACCAATGAGAAAGTTCTCAAAGAGGCCAACACAAAAAGGAAGGTTTAAAAAACATCAGAAAGAAGCAATCAACATTTTTTGGGCACATCATGAGAAGAGGAAAGTTGGAATACTTGGTTAAAACAGGCAAAATAAAAGGAAAGAGAGATCGCGGATGACAAAGAGAGAAAATACTGGATAGCTTGGTGTCATGGCATGGAAAACAGTCAACAATAGAACTCATATGATGCACTGTAGATAGAAGATTGTGGAAGGACATGATCGCCTACGCCAACTGGTATGGCACATGATGATGATGATGATTTGCATTATAAGTCACGAAAAAAAGATTGTTT
Source organism: Megaustenia siamemsis (assembly GCA_032433765.1). Classification (NCBI taxonomy): domain Eukaryota; kingdom Metazoa; phylum Mollusca; class Gastropoda; order Stylommatophora; family Ariophantidae; genus Megaustenia; species Megaustenia siamemsis. The sequence goes on from JAVIAB010000024.1 coordinate 6,767,349, forward strand.
TGTTGTAAATTAAAATCTTGTACAGTTTAGTTCAGGTTGTTTTGTATATAAAGACACAGCACAGCGATTCTTACAGGAAGAACTTCATAAACTCTCCCCCCCCCCCCATTGGCACTACTTCTTTATGTTTCAATAAAAAGATAAAAAATCATCTTATTAGTCATTCTTTTGTTGCCATGGAAACGGGGAGGTAATTGTTGAAATAGCCTGCTTAGTTCTCATAAACATTGCAAGGTCAATAGATGCCGTTGTACGGTTGTAGTAGGTCAGATCTCTAGAGACATTGAAGTCTATTTATTAGTAACAGTTTGACATATTTTAACTGGGGGAGCAGAAGCGCCTGCCACCTGCAGTCGCAATAGCAGGGCCGGCGCACCATCAGCTGGCCAAGACCTAGCAGATCTACCTCCTCGTGGTCTCCCCTGGTAACAGTCTGCGTCAAAACAGGCTGGCTAACAGAAGCTAGGATCGACGTGTTCCCTGTAGTGGTGGCTGTTACTGATTGAGGACCCAGTATTGCAGTACATCTGGGCTGGACTAGTAGTTTCCCAGCGTAGCCTGGGACAGACGACCTCCAACCTCCAGTAAGAGCCGGGAATGTCAAGAAAGCCATCACGACCCGCCACATCTTATGAGTCAAAGGGCAAACAAGCTTGTATCAACTCGTGGTAATCCGTCAACAACAACAACATATTTTAACTATATCACAGCTATACTAGGGAATATGATGGCTGGGTGTACACTGAAATTTAACTCATTGAGCTGGAATGTGATTGTGTTATGTATCCTAATATAATATTAGAGGAGTCATGGCCTCTTTTGCCTCCCTCGAATATCTGCCGCTGAGTTTTATGCATTAAAACCTTACCAGTAGAGCATCTGTATGAATTTGCTCCTCTGGTGTGTCTCCACCACAAAGTGGTAGAGGAGACTGGGTGCCCATATCCCTCGTAGCTGTTTTGGTGGTAGAAATGCTACCAAGTGGTCACCCAAAGCTGGACAGATCAAAGGACTGGGACCAAGAAAAATGAGACACAAACATGTTGAAATTGGATGCACTGGTCTACATGCCTACATAACAGTACAATGTAATGCTCCCATGAAGAAAGTACAGACAGTCTAAATATATCCCATAACAGTTTCAATTTTTCGTCCAAATCAATAAGCTGTTTATCCATTTACATCCAGGTAAGCACAGATGTCATCCATCTGTATCCATTTACATCAATGTAGGCACAGATGTCATCCATAAATCCAGTATTTATAGAAATAAGTCTTCTAACTGATACATCATGTTAGCACCCACTGTTCAAATTCAAGAAATGAATACAAAGTTCTGTATGGCACATGATTAGATATGTCAGGTGACGCATGCTCAGGGATATTTTCCCATAAAACATGCCATCTTTATACATATTGCAATGTCACAGAATAAAGACAATTTATTTCAAATAAATATTATTTCCAATTATTGCAGAAAGATTAGCATATGAAACAGAAATCCAAATTATTGTGATCAACTTTTGGACTACACATGAAAAAAGTCTGGCCAAATGATAGTGCAGCCACAATAGTGAGTACATCGGAGAATGGTGGGCCAATGAAAATATTGGTATCTAGAGTATAGAAATCTTTTGTAGAAAAAATCAAGGTGTTGTAACACATTCAGTTGTTAGTGCTGTGATGGACTGGACTGAAGGCTCCCCAAGTTCTCTCTCGTATGCCGCAAGAGCCTGATGGACAAAATCGTACTGCTCATGTGTCTGGATCATTCCTCCCCTAGGTGAAGAAATTGAAAAATTGTAAATAAATGCATTTCACACAAGGCACATGATAGTTAATCATTATTTAATCAAAATCTGTAATCCAGACCAATAAGAAAAACTTTGTAAAAATAAGATGAAGGAGAAGAATCATGTTTTTAATTCTTAGAACTAATAATTTTAAAAAGCTATGGGGAACTGGTGATGACCTCAAACACACTGCCTTGTTTGTGACCCAAGCTGGTCTAAATTATGAAGCAATAGTTGATCACTGAAGAAGAAGAAGAAATTTAAAACACTTTACTTTTCTACCTACCTGCTTGTTTGTTTGCTCTCACTTGTTTGTCTCGTACTAGCTTTAAATTATTTTCTTTTGGATGCTTCATTATTAGTTAGCTATGTAGGACTAGTTTTATTTACTCACATATCTGTATGTGTGTTGTTTGTTTGTTCCTGCTGAAGGCCTATTGAGCCGAAATGTCATTCAAATTTGTGTCTTCCATCAATTACATAAAGCTTTAACTAAATCATTTTTTTCATTTCTCCTTGTTTGTTTACCTACACCAGCTTAATATCTTGAATGAAGTCCAGAAGGACTGCATTTTTACTTTTTTCCATTTTCACACTGGCAGCCATGTGTTTAGGTGTTCCTCACCATACAGGCAGATATTCTCCAACTTCAGAAGTACTCTCACTTTTAACATTGAAAATGCTAACATATTGGGTAGATTTTTCCTATCAATTTTACCCAGCCAGCTGTCACTTTAGGCCAAGGGTTCTTCAACATTTACAAAGCACACATGGGGCCTCCTGTTTTTTCCTGCTTTCTAAGATGGCTAGACATCAGATCTCACTACCAAGAGAAGGCTAGACAATGGATCTTACTACCCAGTGAATGCTAGACATTGGATCTCACTACCTAGAGAAATCTAGACATCTGATTTCACTACCCAGAGAAGGCTGGACATTGGATCTCACTATCAAGAGAAGGCTAGACATTGGATCTCACTATCAAGAGAGGGCTAGACATTGGATCTCACTACCTAGAGAAGGCTGGACATTGGATCTCACTATCAAGAGAAGGCTAGACATTGGAGAGAAGGCTAGACATCGGATCTCACTACCTAGAGAGAGCTAGACATCAGATCTCATAATTAATTATCTCTTAAACTGTAGTTCTTCTAAAGTGCAATTCTTCCTAAGCTTTTTATCGAAAGGTCAATAACAATATTGTTTCACCAAATTACACAGGATTATTTTTTAGTAATAAATTTTACAAAAGTATCATAATAACATAATTCACAGTGAAGTATAGCAATCTAGAGTTAAATGTTTTATAACACACAGTACAACAGCCTTTTAATAATTTGATCAAAACAATTTCTATTGGAGACAAGTCTGGATTCAAATTAATCCCACAAAAGATCTCCAAAACATCAGAGAAAAAAATGGTGATATAGTCTTCATCAATGCTAATGGAAGAATAATAGTAGCAATTTAAATGCAACCTTTTTCATTCATAATTATTCAGGTCAAGGCAGTAGAGTGGTTTATGTGTTTGACAAGTGATCGGGGATTAATCCCCAACAGCAGTTATTTTTTTTTCCACTTGACATAGTTTTAGGGATTTTCTTTTGGAGAGTAAGGGGACTTGATATAATGCTGAAGACACCTCAGGTTCCAAGATGGTGGAATATAGAATTTGTTTTCCATTAACCACCACAGGATTTTCATTGGATGCTGATAAATTTCAGCTCTCTAATGTAGATTGCTGTGTCAAATCAACTGAAGGAAGCAAAGGTGGATCTCATAGCAGCAGAGCTAAAATTGTGCTGAAGTCGGATGTGTCGGGCCAAAAGGCGCAAACATTACAGTTCAATTGCAAACTACAACACAATGTATCTGCACCTGCTTAATGTTCTTCTGAGGATAGATAATGAAGAGGACATCAATTCCTTTAGTAGTCATCAGGTGAATGACAGGAAGAAGGGAAATCAACCAAACGTTCGGTGGCGAAGGCGTGCCCTGGAAGTTGTCAGTAACCCACAGCTGATGACTTGTGCCAGGATCAATGAACCAGAACCATCCAGACCCTGCTCCACCTCTCCATGGTGCCTCTAGTAACAGACTGACCTGTCCAGTCTGGTCAAGCGAATAGGGACCGAAGAGGGAAGACAACTTGGTACTAAAAAATCTAATGCTGAAGTCAGATGTGTTGGGCCGAAAGGTACAAATATCACAGCTATACTGCAAACCACAACACAACGCAGACACATCCACTTAACTTCCATTTAAGAGCAGATGACAAACAGGTATTCTCCTTTAGTCATCAGATAAACGTAAGCAAGCAAACAACTGAATGTTCCACTTTACGGATTCTGTGCCAGTGCTATGGTGTTTGTGTACTTGGCTGTGGTCTTTACAGTGAATGCATTTTGGGTACATCCATTGAGTTATTGAGTTATTTGTGGGTCATCTTCATTGCACTCTGAACATGTCCATAGGTGCTCAGATCCCCTCCTCAGCAAGTCTCGCAGTGTCCAGCGACTGATGACTCTAGTTCTGTGTTGGTTGATTAGTCTTCTTACTCGCCCACTAAGTTTTTTTTTTTCTGGTGGTGCCCATCTTAACTCCCATCTCTTTCATTTGAAGGAGTGACGTGGACTCATGGTTGTCAAAGTCCTGTGTCCTTCCCACTTCCCAGAGGGAAGTATCAACATTGATGAAGTCTACCCAATCCATTGGTTGACCGTCCTCAACAATAGCACAGCTAGCCAACCTGTCTGCTCTTTCATTTCCCCATACTCTTGCATGTCCTGGGGCATGGACAAAGAAGACCTTACATATTTTTGACTTCTGCAATGACCCTACCCATTACATACATACACAGCCCACCTCCACTTTTCTTATCATGCTCATCGAATCACTCAGTATACATGTATGGGTGTGATCTTATGACTCTAACCAGATGAATACCTTGGTCACTGCCATCACCTTCATCGTCATGCTATTAGTAGTCATAATGTATGCACCACTGTCTTCCTTGTGCCGAGCATGCTGTAAATGCCCATGCACTCCTTTGGTGTCATATTACAGATACGTCTGTATCGATGACTTCATATTTCTCATCGGTGTTATCCCAGATGAGACCGTTGACCTCCGCATTGACCATGACTGAGTTCTGTTCCCTACATTTCCTGTCAAGTGTGACAATACACAAGAATGTCCCCTTGAATTATGTTTGCACTGGTATCCACTCCTCACCAGCATTGATATTGGAAAGCCCACAGACCTGTTTAATGACATCTTCTGCTCAGCCCACCCATGATTTGCCTCTTTTTAGCCTGACACCCTTCCCTGTGTTGAGCTCATGATGTCATGTAAATGGATGTCAAACATTGCAGATACTATGGAATCTGTAACCCTGGTATGATTGCTGGATCTTCAAGTCAAGAGGGATGTTGTCTAAATTCAAGAGAGCTACAGGAAAAACAAGGGAAGAGTTGTGAACCATTATCATTTTATTTCTCAATCACTGCAGGATTTGTTGAGAAGGAGAATTGAGCACTTATGGGCAGTTAAATGGTGCGCGATGAAGATAATCTAACGACCAACATAACATAACATAACATAACATAACATAACATAACATAACATAACATAACATAACATAACATAACATAACATAACATAACATAACATAACATAACATAACATAACATAACATAACATAACATAACATAACATAACATAACATAACATAACATAACATAACATAACATAACATAACATAACATAACATAACAAAACATAACATAACATAACATAACATAACATAACATAACATAATAACAAACATAACATAACATAACCATATCTTCTATAAACATGCTCCTGGCCCTAAAAATTAATTAGACACTAAAACCAATTTAGAAAAAATATCAAGGTGGGATGAGTACCCTTTACGTTATACGTATATTTCTATGGTGCTTATTTCCTATTTTAAAAAAAAGGTTTACCAGAGCTAAGACATAACCATTCCATTAAAACTGGTGGTGTTCCTAATTTCCATTTATGTATAGAATATGTTGCTCAAGACTGGAAAAGCCTTGAAAGTTTACTAGAATAAGTTCTGGTTAGAAAAAAAGCCCTCTTTATCTCTGGACCTATTTACCTAATTTGAAAATGTTATGTCTAAATGAAACAATACATCATTAACAATATGTTCATGCTATACGTTTTCCTTGTCTTCTTCTTCATTTCTTCCCCATTTATCTTTTAGTGTTGATGGGAGATATAGTTTCTCTCCACCATTTCTTTCCGCCATTTTTCAGATCAGTGTTTGGCTTTTGTATTTATATTTCTTTGTTTATTTAGAATAGTATTTGCCTGTTGTGTTGATCTTTGTATATATTTTGTTTATACCTGATGAAGGTTTTTGTCGAAACATTGTTGTTTGTCTTGTCTCTCTACTAATTTAGTTGCTAGATACAATTTAATGTTTATTTTACATAAGATATCGTTTGCTGTCTTTTGCTCTTCTGTTGGTCTCTACTGCTGTTATGTTTCCTAGTGTTTCTAAAATTCCATCAATCCATCTTTTCTTGGTTTTCTTTGTGTTTTGATTTATATTTCGCCAAGTTTTAAAAAAGGGAAAAAATAAAACAGCAGTTTAACTTGATGACATTAGGTACTGTCAAAATTACAAGCCATATAAATATGGCCAAATCAACAAGATAATTCAGAAGATAAATAGTTATTTATACATGCATAAAAAAGTAAAGTACCCCCGTCACGCCAAGTGGCATATAGAGAATATGGTGTTAGTGACCATAAATTTTACAGACCTTCAGCTCATTAAAAACATCTCAGAGATGCCAGGCCTAAACATTAATGGAAAGATAATCAATAACCTAAGATATGCTGATGATACTGTTCTACTAGCAGAAAATCCTAAAGACCTACAACAATTGCTTAATGTGATAAACATGACAAGCAACAAATATGGACTAGATATGAATATCAAAAAGACTAAAACTATGATCATAAACAAAGAAAATTCTCAAGACCTACAAATAAATATCACAGTTGAGGGAATACATCTGGAGACAGTCCAGAGCTACAACTACCTGGGACATACTATAACCAATGATGGAAAATGCAAAACTGAAATAAACAAAAGAATAGGTATGGCAAAAAGTAATTTTAATGCCATGAAAAATATACTAACAACAAAACAAATATCAGCAAGGCTGAAACTAAGAATGGCAAAATGTTACATCTTCTCAATATCCCTGTATAGTGCAGAAACATGGACATTAGACAAGAAAACAGAACAGAAAATTGAAGCCTTTGAAATGTGGATTTATAGAAGAATAGGTAGAATTGGATGGAAACAAAAGATAACAAACGATGAAGTTTTAAAACAACTGAAAATAAAAGAGAACTACTAAATACAATTAGAATAAGACAAATGAAATTGTTTGGGGCATGTTAAAAGACACAACAGCCTACTAAAAGTAATATTGGAAGGGAAAATACAAGGTAAAAGAGGCAGAGGCAGACCAAGACTAACATGGACGAGTAACATCAAAAGATGGACAAGTCAATATATGACAGCCTGCACCATCAAAGCAAGAAACAGAGTAGAATGGCGATCCATGGTAGCCAACCTTCGTTGCGGAGAAGGCACTCGATGATGATGATGATCAGCACATGATATTTGGGGTAATGTGGTCAATATTACACCTGTGCTGCTTTACTTTCCCAGAAAAAAATCCGGTACCCATTAAAGGCTGGGTGAACTGGAAGCCGTGGGTTTGGATCGAACCCTACCTCTTGTCCTCTGTAACCATTGAGTTCACTAACCACTGAGGTATCGCTGCTCCTTTTATACAAGCATACAAACTATTTATACAGAGCTTCACAGCAGGAGGTAATCTGATCATCAGAAGGGGAACCCCCTCTGAGCAAGTGTTTTGGCCCTGAGCTTCTTGACACTCTAGGAGAGGTGGGCCCACCTGGGTCATGACTCCCAGGCTTTACCCCCTGCTGCATTGAACTCTAAAACTTACAATATACTCGTCATATAATAGCGACACTTATTCTGAACAACACTTCTGGTCTATAGAACTAACACTACTGTCTATACTCAGTTGTACACGACTGTCTCAGCTTTATATATATATATATATATATATATATATATATATATATATATATATATATATATATATATCTTCCTAATAGTAACATTATGTTGTGAATCATTGAAAATCTCATGAACAACAGTACAGACAATTGGTTGATTCAAAAGAAATGGCTTGAGAAAATTGTTTAGCAGATACCTTGAATAGTGAAAATGACCATTGAAGATATATGAAAAGATTTAATCATTTTGCAGAAAAAATTAAAATACCGTGACCACATCAAAAGACACAGTGGGCTGGAAAGAACAATAATGGAAAGCATGTTCAAAGGCCTGGACAATGCATCAGGGGCAGACTAAGAAGAAGGCGGTTTCAAGACATAAAGGAACATGAACATGACAACAGAAGAAATGGAAGATCTGGCTAGAGATAGAAATTCTTTCAGACAGGCTGTGGTGAGTGCAATGTTTTGCCAAGTACGTACAGTTCAATGTTGATATGTATTTTTTGTTTTATTTTCTAAGGGGAGCAGAAGCGCCTGCAACCTGTGGTCACAATTGAAGGGTCAGTGCAACATCAGCTGACCAAGACCTAGAAGTTCTACCTCCTCGTGGTCTCCCCCGGTAACAGTCTGATCCAAAACAGGCTGGCTAACAGAAGCTAGGATAACCGTGTTTCCTGTAGTGGTGGTTGTTGCTGTTATAGAAGACCCAGTATTGCAGTACCTCTGGGCTGGACTAGTAGTTTCCCTGCATGATGGATATTCGGAATAGACGAACTCCAACTTCTACAGTAAGTGCCGGGAATGTCAAGAAAGCCATTACAACCCACCACATCAATGAGTCAAAGGGCACCATGCCCGCATTGACTCGTGGCATTAGGTCAAATCAAATCAAATTTTATTTTATTTTTTAAGGGGGGATCACTAACCTGTCAACTCGCATGGCACAAACAATCCCTAGGGCATCCACTGAATGTTCCTCTCTAAGCTGTCGTATACCTATACTAATTGCAACGAAGCAGCCTGTACGCCCAATGCCAGCACTGTAAAAGACAGCATGAAAAATGTTGAAGACAAAACATAAGACATTTGATAAAATGGCAAAATCAAATAATTCTTTCGATGGAACTTGTGTGTGTGTTAATTAAATAAATACTATTATTTATTCTTTTTCCTTTGAACAGGACACTATAGTCCAGTGCTGTTCAATGTGGCACCTGTGGGTGTGGTTATAGTTATAGGTATTTGAAAACCCCGGTTTCACTGCAAACGAATGAAAATCCATAATTGCTCAACCGCCCGTGCCAGTGGAATCATCAGAATTAATATCTCATTGAATATCCAAACAAATATGTTAAGAATGTTAATATATATATACCTGCAATGTACACAAACTGGTCCTCGGGGCTTCATCTCTGACTGGTAGCGACGAAGCTCAACCTCTTTGATCAAGTCTAGCAACATGTGGGGGGAGTCTGGTGGTTTGTGGTCAGGCCAGGCTGTGTACCAATAGTGAAGAACATTCTGGCAGTCTCCGTTGTACTGTGAAAGTTCAAAAAAAGATCAGATTGAAGAGAAAATGTTAAAAGAAAAAGTAAAAGATTCATTCAATGCCTTAACACATTCCTTACTACAAGCCGCAACATATGGCTCTAGTATCCAACGGAAAAAAATCCCAGAGCCATATTTTGCGGATTTTAATTTATTGATGTTACCAAAATCCTAGTATTTTAATTTTCCTTTTTGTTATTTCTTCTATAAGTTCAACTTCTTTATTTTTTACTTTGCAAATATTGATCATTGCTACTTTATATTTATCTATCTCCATCTTCTGTGTATTTCTCTGAGCATAAAATATTTATCCCTTTCCGACCTGCTGAGTCAGTCGTAATTTAAGGGCTTAACTTAAAAACACACGTTGGGGGTTTAATTATTTCCATGTCTTCTTCCTTTCAACTCACTGTGGAGCATCATAATCATACATGATATGAGACATTGTAGTATATGATCTAGACTGTCATAAGTTTATGCTGATCATACAATCAGAAGGTGCAAGAGAAAAGAGACAAGGTCAGGTTCTGCAAATAAACCTTGTTCGTTCTACAGATGGATCTGTCTGTCCAATATTGGCAAATTCAGCCACAAGAGAAGCTGTTCAGTAAAGCAGAACCCTGTATCTTCTTCTTGTACCTTTCAGCTCCCTGTGGAGCATAGGTCTTCAACAAACACTTTCAGCTCCCAGTGGAGCATAGGTCTTCAACAAACACTTTCCAAGTCGTTCTGTTTCTTGTCATTCTTTTAATATCATTCCATGTCTTCCCCATCATCTTCATCTCTGTTTCGATCTGTCTTCTCCAAGAATTCCTTGGCCCGCCTCTTTGTCTTTTCCCCTGGGGATTCCAAAAAAGGGCCTGTTGTGTAATACTCTCAGTTGGCTTCCGCAGTGTGTGTCCTATCCAGCACCATCGTCTTCGTTGTATCTCTTTATCCACTGGTATTTGACTGGTACATTTCCATAATTCTATGTTAGTGATTTTGTCCTGCCATTTCCATCCTTTTATTCTGCGTAAGCATCCATTAATGAAGGTCTGTATCTTCATGATTGTAAATTTTGTTGTTCTCCATGTTTCACAGCCATATAATAGGACCGACTTAACATTGGAGTTGAAAATTTTTATTTTTGTACTTAACCTAATTTCTTTGGACTTCCATATGCTTCCCAGTGCAACAAAAACTCTTCTTGCTTTTGATGTCCGTATTTTGGTTTCATTTTCTGTTCCTTCCTCTTTACCAATATTACTGCCCAGATATATGTAAGATTGTAAACGTAGTAGAGGTATTCTTCCTAATTTTATTTGGTTATTGCCAACTGCATTAATTCTCATAATAGCACCCTGTATAAGACACTAATATTTTACCAAACTACTGACTTATCATGATTGCTTGTTACCAACCGTTTGTCAAGACACCAAAGGCCATATATATATATACAGATATCAAAGGAAATAAGAGAACAAACACTTTGGCATAAACTGGAGAATCAGTTCAACAATACAACAGTGAGTGAGCAACACTAATTTAAAGATACTCCCATAGAAATTGCCATGAAATGATAGTGACTTTATTTGGTACTAAGCCTGAACTAACAACATAAACAGCACATCAAATAATACATAGCAACAAGAAGAAGATATGGCTGAATAACTGGGCAATTGGTGAGAATAGAAAAGAGGTGTTCACTATATGACCGCCCCCAAAACCTGAATGTGTCTTTTAAATCAGCAGGAACAGGTCTTCTTCTTCATCTTCCTTTCATCTCCCTGTGGAGCATAGGTCTTCAGCAAACACTTTCAACTCCCTGTGGAGCATAGGTCTTCAACAAACACTTTCAACTTCCTGTGGAGCATAGGTCTTCAACAAACACTTTCAGCTCACTATGGAGCATAGGTCTTTAACAAACACTTTCAGCTCCTTGTGGAGCATAGGTCTTCAACAAACACTTTCAGCTCCCTGTGGAGCATAGGTCTTCAACAAACACTTTCAGCTCCCTGTGGAGATAGGTCTTCAACAAACACTTTCAGCTTCCTGTGGAGCATAATTCTTCAACAAACACTTTCAGCTTCCTGTGGAGCATAATTCTTCAACAAACACTTTCAGCTCCCTGTGGAGGATAGGTCTTCAACAAACACTTTCAGCTTCCTGTGGAGCATAATTCTTCAACAAACACTTTCAGCTTCCTGTGGAGCATAATTCTTCAACAAACACTTTCAGCTTCCTGTGGAGCATAATTCTTCAACAAACACTTTCAGCTTCCTGTGTAGCATAATTCTTCAACAAACACTTTCAGCTCCTTGTGGAGGATAGGTCTTCAACAAACACTTTCAGCTTCCTGTGGAGCATAATTCTTCAACAAACACTTTCAGCTCCCTGTGGAGGATAGGTCTTCAACAAACACTTTCAGCTTCCTGTGGAGCATAATTCTTCAACAAACACTTTCAGCTTCCTGTGGAGCATAATTCTTCAACAAACACTTTCAGCTTCCTGTGGAGCATAATTCTTCAACAAACACTTTCAGCTTCCTGTGTAGCATAATTCTTCAACAAACACTTTCAGCTCCTTGTGGAGGATAGGTCTTCAACAAACACTTTCAGCTTCCTGTGGAGCATAATTCTTCAACAAATACTTTCAGCTTCCTGTGGAGCATAATTCTTCAACAAACACTTTCAGCTCCCTGTGGAGCATAGGTCTTCAACAAACACTTTCAGCTCCCTGTGGAGCATAGGTCTTCAACAAACACTTTCAGCTCCCTGTGGAGCATAGGTCTTCAACAAACACTTTCAGCTTCCTGTGGAGCATAATTCTTCAAAAAACACTTTCAGCTCCTTGTGGAGGATAGGTCTTCAACAAACACTTTCATCTCCTTGTGGAGCATAGGTCTTCAACAAACACTTTCCAAGCCGTTCTGTTTCTTGTCATTCTTTTAAGATCATTCAATGTCCTCCCCATCATCTTCTTCTCTGCTTCCATCTGTCTTCTCAAAGAATATTTTGGTCTTCCTCTTAGTCTTTTCCCTTGGGGATTCCAAAAAGAGGACTTGTCATGTAATACTCTCAGTTGACTCCCACAGTGTGTGTCCTATCCAACGCAGTCATCTTCTTTTGTATCTCTTTGTTCACAGGTATTTGACTGGTACTTTTCCATAATTCTATGTTGGTGATTTTGTCATGCAATTTCCACCCTTTTATTCTGTGCAAACATCTATTAAAATTATTTCAACTAAAACTGTGTAATTCTCTTATTTTAACCTCTTTTCCAACTTCCTGAGCCAATAGTCTGGAAAAACCATGTGTTTTAGATCAATTTTCATTTATTTTCTCTCCATTATTTCAAATTTTTGGGGGAGCCACGATAGCTCAGTGGTTAGTGAACTGGACTACAAAGGACAAGGGGTAGGGTTCGATCCCAACCGATGGCTTCACCCAGCTTTAAATGGGTACTGGATTTTTTTCTGGGAAAGTAAAGCAGCACGGGCGTAAAACTGACCACATTACCCCAAAAATCATGTGCTGAAGGTCTGTAAAATATAGGGTCACTAACACCATATTTCCCTATACACCACTTGGCGTGACGGGGGTACTTTACTTTTTCTTTTTACTATTTTAAAATCCTAAAAACAGTGTGGCTAAAGTGTGTTAGTGAAAGTGTAAAAACAAATGGCAGTTATGGAGTTAACATATATATAACAAATGGCAGTTATTTTTACATTGACAACTTGTCAAGCCATCTATCAACCTCCTTAGTCGCCTCTTACGACATGCCTGGAAGGTCACAGTGTATTCTTACATATATTCTTTATATAATTCTATCTATCTATCTATTGACCTTTCGAGCCATAGCCGGCCCATAGGGCATAGACCAAGATACTCCTTCTCTTATCTGAATTTTTTGTTCTAGCAGTTTTCAATTCTTTTAAAGATCTTTTATCAAATCTCGTCATTTGTCTCTGTTCTGTGCAAGCAGCTCTATCTCATTGAGGGAGCCGAATCCTGCTGCTCTTGCCTCTCTCATCAATGTTCTTCTCAGTGTCTCTCTGGGTCTTCCTCTTTTCCTCTTACCTGTTGTTTCCCATATGAGGGCTTGCTTTGCTATTCAGTTATTATCTCTTCTCATCACATGTCCAACATATGACCATCATCTTTTCTTAATTACTGAAGATATTAGTGGTTGATTGGCGATTTCTCTAATTTCCTCATTTGTTTTGAATTTGTTCCATGCTATACCAAGTATTTATATAATTAGGTTTACCATAATTTACTGTGTGGAAATCAGACCAATGGCATATTTTTAGAGCTAAAACAGGAACCAATCAGAGTATCACAGGATGAAGTTTGGAAGCTGTGCTTTGTGCTTTCATATTTTTCACCTGAAACAACTTTTCTAAGAAATTCCTTGTTCTTTTTAATTTTCTCAAAAGATTCAGAGCATCTTATCTATCTATTGTCCTTTCGAGCCGAAGACGGTACATAGGGCAGAACCACAATCTCAAAAACAGAAACCTTGCTTGCCAAAGTGGCACATATTGCAGAGATCACTGCTCTAAAATATATGGCGCTGTTTCCATAACAATACTTTTTACAATGACAGCTTGTCAAGCCATCGATCAATCTCCTTAGTCGCCTCTTACGACATGCCTGGAAGATCACAGTGTTACTATTCTTTACTTCCCTCATAATGAGGCCCCGGTAACACACAGGAAAGAGCATCTTAACAGGAAATTTATTACTTCGACTCCCTTCTTAGTTTCCAGTGAAATAACACAACATCCAAAAATATCATCTTTAATTAGGTGAAGATGGCGGTCACATGTTGCTATGTGATGAGAAGAGACAACATCATCATCATCATCATCATCAAGTATTGGGCCTGCTGGCATAGGTGATCATGTTTCTCCACAACTTTTGATCTCGATAGTTTTTATCATTTCTGTTGTTGACCTTCTGCAAAGCCATTCTCCGAAGCTGTCTGGTATCTCTTCTCTTTGCTTCCCACTATCTCTTTGTCACTCAATTTTCCCAGTTGTTACAATATATTCCAGCTGTTCTTTTCTCATTACATGGCCAAAAAATTATGATTGTTTCTTCCTAATATTGTAAATTAGCTCTCTTTTTGCTTTGGCCTCTTTCAGAACATTTTCATTACTCTTCTTAGCTGTTCATGGTAGTCTCAACATTCTTCTGTAAAACCACATTTCTACAGACTCCGGTGATTTCTTGTCTGTTGTCCTATTGTCAATGATTCACATCCATATGTTAAGACTGGCTCTACATAATATTTATGAACTCTTTTTCATGTTTCTATTGTCAAAAATGGATTGAATAGTATCTTCCTCATTTTTTGGAAAGCTGCTTTTGCCTGAGCCATTCTGCATCTCACCTCTGTTGTACATCTTCCGTCTGAGGTTAACAAAGTTCCTAAATATTTAGATTCATTTACCGATTTTAATATTGTTCCACTTGCACTGAGGTGATGAAGAGACAACAAGAGAATTTCAAAGCAAGCCTTCAAGTGGGAATGATAGGGTTTAAGAAAAAGAGGCCAACCTAGAGAAAACTGCAATTAACAGTGAATCAGACCTGGTCAGGGTATACTCTAACTTCTATGTTCGGCTCGGAAACAGATTTATGTATCTTATCATTAATAAAGACAAAATTGATAACAATGAAAGAGAAAGGTGCTGAGGCCTACAGGACCACTACTCATAGATTGACTGACCCACAGAACAAGTTTAATGACAAACAATAATTTTCAAACAGCAGAGATAGAATCAAGATGCAACAAAGCTTGTCAAATCATCGGACAGTTATCACCACTATTGTCCAACCAGGAAATAACTCTGCAGGCAAAACGAGCAGAATACAATACAATCTTCATCCCAAAGTTGTGCTACCAATGCCAAACCTGGACCCTAGATGCAAGAACAATAAGAAAAATAACCTCTACAGAGATGAAATGTGTTAGACGAATGACATGAAACAGTCTAAGAGATAAGATCAGAAATGAAGAACTGAGAAAAAAGCTAGGAATAGCCTCCACCATAGAATATATAAGGAAACAACAGATAAAATGGTTTGGCCACGTGACAAGGCAGAAAGATCAAAACACAACACAACGAACCTTCAACAATTATTGTGAGAACACCAGACTTAAGGGTCGACCACGAAAAAGATGGATCGATGGAATATTACTATGAAACATAACAGCAGCAGAAGCGAACAGAAGAGCAAAAGACCGCAAATTATATATCCCCTCGATGCTGAAAGGCAGATGAGGAAGGAAAAAAGAGGAAGAAAGAAGAACAGAACAAGTTCCACCGAAGTGAAAAAGAATATGCTTCGCAGAGAGTGTTGCATCTACTTGACTTGTCTCTGTCCATAACCTAATGTAGTTATATTGTCCTGGGCATGCAAGAGTTTGTGACAACATGATGGCCAACAGAATAGCAGGGACTGTCAATGCGCTAGGGATGTTAACAATGGACAAAATGGATATCGCGATGGCTGTTAAAGACCAACTCTCACGTGGATGTGACAATGAAGTAGAGGACAACACACATGTCAGAGGAGTGGTGGAATGGGGTGCCACAAAGAGTGAAGGCAGGAAAAGCATCATCAGTGGAAGAGAACATATCATGTTCAATCAATGCAGGACAGGAACAATCTGTACGCAGATACCTTAATGTTTGCTGGAACTGATGGCGGAGTGGATATGGGAATGTCCAGATTGCAGTAATATCAGTTGAAACTAATAACAAAAGACATATAAAATCGATTTACTTTCACCAGTGTTATAAGGCACTGAACATATTAACATAGAAGATGCACTTACTCTCAGTGTTATAAGGCACTGAACATATTAACATAGAAGATGCACTTACTCTCAGTGTTATAAGGCACTGAACATATTAACATAGAAGATGCACTTACTCTCAGTGTTATAAGGCACTGAACATATTAACATAGAAGATGCACTTACTCTCAGTGTTATAAGGCACTGAACATATTAACATAGAAGATGCACTTACTCTCAGTGTTATAAGGCACTGAACATATTAACATAGAAGATGCACTTACTCTCAGTGTTATAAGGCACTGAACATATTAACATATTCCTGTGTGTTACCGGGGCCTCAATATGAGGGAAGTAAAGAATAGTGACACTGTGACCTTCCAGGCATGTCGTAAGAGGCGACTAAGGAGGTTGATCGATGGCTTGACAAGCGGTCATTGTAAAAAGTATTGTTATGGAAACAGCGCCATATATTTTAGAGCAGTGATCTCTGCAATATGTGCCACTTTGGCACACAAGGTTTCTGTTTTTGAAATTGTGGTTCTGCCCTATGTGCCGTCTTCGGCTCGAAAGGACAATAGATAGATAGATATTAACATAGAAGATGCACTTACTCTCAGTGTTATGTGGCGTAGAACATATCCTTTTTTGTAAATGATCTTGTCTATAAAAACTTCTATGTCTCCGTAAACACCCCACCTCTCTGGTAGATAATTTTCACATTTGGGCTGTGGAAACAAAGACACCTTTAACTCAGTTATAATTTCTGGTTATAAAGTAAGACATTATAGCACAGAGATAATTTGAGGCTATAAAATAAGACATTACAAAATAGATAATTCAAAGCTACAAAATAAGATGTTATAAACTAGATCATTCAAAGCTATAAAATAAGATGTTATAAACTAGATCATTCAAAGCTATAAAATAAGATGTTATAAACTAGATCATTCACAGCTACAAAATAAGATGTTATAAACTAGATCATTCAAAGCTATAAAATAAGATGTTATAAACTAGATCATTCAAAGCTATAAAATAAGATGTTATAAACTAGATCATTCAAAGCTATAAAATAAGACATTATAAACTAGATCATTCAAAGCTACAAAATAAGATGTTATAAACTAGATCATTCAAAGCTACAAAATAAGACATTATAAACTAGATCATTCAAAGCTACAAAATAAGACATTATAAACTAGATCATTCAAAGCTACAAAATAAGACATTATAAACTAGATCATTCAAAGCTACAAAATAAGACATTATAAAATAGATCATTCAAAGCTACAAAATAAGACATTATAAACTAGATCATCCAAAGCTATAAAATAAGATGTTATAAAATAGATCATTCAAAACTACAAAATAAGACACTGTAACAGAGATAAATCACAGCTATAAAATAAAACATTTCAACAGTTATAATTTACATCTATAATATAACATCTTATAAACTATAAAATAAAGTATTACAATGTAGGTAATTTACAACTAAACAAAAATAATCTAAATAGAGATAATTTGCAGTTATAAAATAAGATACTTTAACAGTTTCAAATTACAGCCATAGATATGTTGTAAGAGAGATCCTTGTAGTTATCTCTATAGAGATAATTTATAGCTATATAGATATTGTAATAAAGATAATTTATAGCTATATAGATATTGTAATAGAGATAATTTATAGCTATAGAGAAATTGTAATAGAGATAATATACAGCTATATAGATATTGTAATAGAGATAATTTACAGTTATATAGATATTGTAATAGAGATAATTTATAGCTATATAGATATTGTAATAGAGATAATTTACAGCTATATAGATATTGTAATAGAGATAATTTACAGCTATATAGATATTGTAATAGAGATAATTTACAACTATAGAGATGTTGTAATAGAGATAATTTACAACTATAGAGATGTTGTAATAGAGATAATTTGCAGTTATATAGATATTTAATAGAGATAATTTACAGCTATATATATATTGTAATAGAGATAATTTACAACTATAGAGATGTTGTAATAGAGATAATTTGCAGTTATATAGATATTGTAATAGAGATAATTTACAGCTATATATATATTGTAATAGAGATAATTTACAACTATAGAGATGTTGTAATAGAGATAATTTGCAGTTATATAGATATTGTAATAGAGATAATTTACAGCTATATAGATATTGTAATAGAGATAATTTACAACTATAGAAATATTGTAATAGAGATAATTTACAGCTATATAGATATTGTAATAGAGATAATTTACAGCTATATATATATATATTGTAATAGAGATAATTTACAGCTATATAGATATTGTAATAGAGATAATTTGCAGTTATAAAATAAGATACTTTAACAGTTTCAAATTTCAGCCATAGATATGTTGTAATAGAGATAATTTACAGTTATATAGATATTGTAATAGAGATAATTTACAGCTATATAGATATTGTAATAGAGATCATTTACAACTATAGAGATGTTGTAATAGAGATAATTTACAACTATATAGATATTGTAATAGAGATAATTTACAGCTATATAGATATTGTAATAGAGATAATTTACAACTATAGAGATGTTGTAATAGAGATAATTTACAGTTATATAGATATTGTAATAGAGATAATTTACAGTTATATAGATACTGTAATAGAGATAATTTACAACTATAGAGATGTTGTAATAGAGATAATTTACAGTTATATAGATATTGTAATAGAGATAATTTACAAATATAGAGATGTTGTAATAGAGATAATTTACAGTTATATAGATATTGTAATAGAGATAATTTACAGTTATATAGATATTGTAATAGAGATAATTTACAGCTATAGAGAAATTGTAATAGAGATAATTTACAGTTATATAGATATTGTAATAGAGATAATTTACAGTTATATAGATATTGTAATAGAGATAATTTACAGTTATATAGATATTGTAATAGAGATAATTTATAGCTATATAGATATTGTAATAGAGATAATTTACAGCTATATAGATATTGTAATAGAGATAATTTACAGCTATATAGATATTGTAATAGAGATAATTTACAACTATAGAGATGTTGTAATAGAGATAATTTGCAGTTATATAGATATTTAATAGAGATAATTTACAGCTATATATATATTGTAATAGAGATAATTTACAACTATAGAGATGTTGTAATAGAGATAATTTGCAGTTATATAGATATTGTAATAGAGATAATTTACAGCTATATATATATTGTAATAGAGATAATTTACAACTATAGATATGTTGTAATAGAGATAATTTGCAGTTATATAGATATTGTAATAGAGATAATTTACAGCTATATAGATATTGTAATAGAGATAATTTACAACTATAGAAATATTGTAATAGAGATAATTTACAGCTATATAGATATTGTAATAGAGATAATTTACAGCTATATATATATATATTGTAATAGAGATAATTTACAGCTATATAGATATTGTAATAGAGATAATTTGCAGTTATAAAATAAGATACTTTAACAGTTTCAAATTTCAGCCATAGATATGTTGTAATAGAGATAATTTACAGTTATATAGATATTGTAATAGAGATAATTTACAGCTATATAGATATTGTAATAGAGATCATTTACAACTATAGAGATGTTGTAATAGAGATAATTTACAACTATATAGATATTGTAATAGAGATAATTTACAGCTATATAGATATTGTAATAGAGATAATTTACAACTATAGAGATGTTGTAATAGAGATAATTTACAGTTATATAGATATTGTAATAGAGATAATTTACAGTTATATAGATACTGTAATAGAGATAATTTACAACTATAGAGATGTTGTAATAGAGATAATTTACAGTTATATAGATATTGTAATAGAGATAATTTACAACTATAGAGATGTTGTAATAGAGATAATTTACAGTTATATAGATATTGTAATAGAGATAATTTACAGCTATATAGATATTGTAATAGAGATAATTTACAACTATAGAGATGGTGTAATAGAGATAATTTACAACTATATAGATATTGTAATAGAGATAATTTACAGTTATAGAGATATTGTA
Organism: Megaustenia siamemsis; assembly: GCA_032433765.1. Taxonomy (NCBI): domain Eukaryota; kingdom Metazoa; phylum Mollusca; class Gastropoda; order Stylommatophora; family Ariophantidae; genus Megaustenia; species Megaustenia siamemsis. The sequence goes on from JAVIAB010000024.1 coordinate 6,787,707, forward strand.
ATAGAGATAATTTACAGCTATATAGATATTGTAATAGAGATCATTTACAACTATAGAGATGTTGTAATAGAGATAATTTACAACTATATAGATATTGTAATAGAGATAATTTACAGCTATATATATATTGTAATAGAGATAATTTACAGCTATATAGATATTGTAATAGAGATAATTTGCAGTTATAAAATAGATACTTTAACAGTTTCAAATTTCAGCCATAGATATGTTGTAATAGAGATAATTTACAGTTATATAGATATTGTAATAGAGATAATTTACAGCTATATAGATATTGTAAAAGAGATCATTTACAACTATAGAGATGTTGTAATAGAGATAATTTACAGCTATATAGATATTGTAATAGAGATAATTTACAACTATATAGATATTGTAATAGAGATAATTTACAGCTATATATATATTGTAATAGAGATAATTTACAGCTATATAGATATTGTAATAGAGATAATTTGCAGTTATAAAATAAGATACTTTAACAGTTTCAAATTTCAGCCATAGATATGTTGTAATAGAGATAATTTACAGTTATATAGATATTGTAATAGAGATAATTTACAGCTATATAGATATTGTAAAAGAGATCATTTACAACTATAGAGATGTTGTAATAGAGATAATTTACAGCTATATAGATATTGTAATAGAGATAATTTACAGCTATATAGATATTGTAATAGAGATCATTTACAACTATATAGATATTGTAATAGAGATAATTTACAGCTATATAGATATTGTAATAGAGATAATTTACAACTATAGAGATGTTGTAATAGAGATAATTTACAGTTATATAGATATTGTAGTAGAGATAATTTACAGTTATATAGATACTGTAATAGAGATAATTTACAACTATAGAGATGTTGTAATAGAGATAATTTACAGTTATATAGATATTGTAATAGAGATAATTTACAACTATAGAGATGTTGTAATAGAGATAATTTACAGTTATATAGATATTGTAATAGAGATAATTTACAGCTATATAGATATTGTAATAGAGATAATTTACAACTATAGAGATGGTGTAATAGAGATAATTTACAACTATAGAGATGGTGTAATAGAGATAATTTACAACTATATAGATATTGTAATAGAGATAATTTACAGTTATAGAGATATTGTAATAGAGATAATTTACAACTATAGAGATGTTGTAATAGAGATAATTTGCAGTTATATAGATATTGTAATAGAGATAATTTACAGCTATATAGATATTGTAATAGAGATAATTTACAACTATAGAAATATTGTAATAGAGATAATTTACAGCTATATAGATATTGTAATAGAGATAATTTACAGCTATATATATATATATTGTAATAGAGATAATTTACAGCTATATAGATATTGTAATAGAGATAATTTGCAGTTATAAAATAAGATACTTTAACAGTTTCAAATTTCAGCCATAGATATGTTGTAATAGAGATAATTTACAGTTATATAGATATTGTAATAGAGATAATTTACAGCTATATAGATATTGTAATAGAGATCATTTACAACTATAGAGATGTTGTAATAGAGATAATTTACAACTATATAGATATTGTAATAGAGATAATTTACAGCTATATAGATATTGTAATAGAGATAATTTACAACTATAGAGATGTTGTAATAGAGATAATTTACAGTTATATAGATATTGTAATAGAGATAATTTACAGTTATATAGATACTGTAATAGAGATAATTTACAACTATAGAGATGTTGTAATAGAGATAATTTACAGTTATATAGATATTGTAATAGAGATAATTTACAGTTATATAGATATTGTAATAGAGATAATTTACAGCTATAGAGAAATTGTAATAGAGATAATTTACAGTTATATAGATATTGTAATAGAGATAATTTACAGTTATATAGATATTGTAATAGAGATAATTTACAGTTATATAGATATTGTAATAGAGATAATTTATAGCTATATAGATATTGTAATAGAGATAATTTACAGCTATATAGATATTGTAATAGAGATAATTTACAGCTATATAGATATTGTAATAGAGATAATTTACAACTATAGAGATGTTGTAATAGAGATAATTTGCAGTTATATAGATATTTAATAGAGATAATTTACAGCTATATATATATTGTAATAGAGATAATTTACAACTATAGAGATGTTGTAATAGAGATAATTTGCAGTTATATAGATATTGTAATAGAGATAATTTACAGCTATATATATATTGTAATAGAGATAATTTACAACTATAGATATGTTGTAATAGAGATAATTTGCAGTTATATAGATATTGTAATAGAGATAATTTACAGCTATATAGATATTGTAATAGAGATAATTTACAACTATAGAAATATTGTAATAGAGATAATTTACAGCTATATAGATATTGTAATAGAGATAATTTACAGCTATATATATATATATTGTAATAGAGATAATTTACAGCTATATAGATATTGTAATAGAGATAATTTGCAGTTATAAAATAAGATACTTTAACAGTTTCAAATTTCAGCCATAGATATGTTGTAATAGAGATAATTTACAGTTATATAGATATTGTAATAGAGATAATTTACAGCTATATAGATATTGTAATAGAGATCATTTACAACTATAGAGATGTTGTAATAGAGATAATTTACAACTATATAGATATTGTAATAGAGATAATTTACAGCTATATAGATATTGTAATAGAGATAATTTACAACTATAGAGATGTTGTAATAGAGATAATTTACAGTTATATAGATATTGTAATAGAGATAATTTACAGTTATATAGATACTGTAATAGAGATAATTTACAACTATAGAGATGTTGTAATAGAGATAATTTACAGTTATATAGATATTGTAATAGAGATAATTTACAACTATAGAGATGTTGTAATAGAGATAATTTACAGTTATATAGATATTGTAATAGAGATAATTTACAGCTATATAGATATTGTAATAGAGATAATTTACAACTATAGAGATGGTGTAATAGAGATAATTTACAACTATATAGATATTGTAATAGAGATAATTTACAGTTATAGAGATATTGTAATAGAGATAATTTACAGCTATATAGATATTGTAATAGAGATCATTTACAACTATAGAGATGTTGTAATAGAGATAATTTACAACTATATAGATATTGTAATAGAGATAATTTACAGCTATATATATATTGTAATAGAGATAATTTACAGCTATATAGATATTGTAATAGAGATAATTTGCAGTTATAAAATAAGATACTTTAACAGTTTCAAATTTCAGCCATAGATATGTTGTAATAGAGATAATTTACAGTTATATAGATATTGTAATAGAGATAATTTACAGCTATATAGATATTGTAAAAGAGATCATTTACAACTATAGAGATGTTGTAATAGAGATAATTTACAGCTATATAGATATTGTAATAGAGATAATTTACAGCTATATAGATATTGTAATAGAGATCATTTACAACTATATAGATATTGTAATAGAGATAATTTACAGCTATATAGATATTGTAATAGAGATAATTTACAACTATAGAGATGTTGTAATAGAGATAATTTACAGTTATATAGATATTGTAGTAGAGATAATTTACAGTTATATAGATACTGTAATAGAGATAATTTACAACTATAGAGATGTTGTAATAGAGATAATTTACAGTTATATAGATATTGTAATAGAGATAATTTACAACTATAGAGATGTTGTAATAGAGATAATTTACAGTTATATAGATATTGTAATAGAGATAATTTACAGCTATATAGATATTGTAATAGAGATAATTTACAACTATAGAGATGGTGTAATAGAGATAATTTACAACTATAGAGATGGTGTAATAGAGATAATTTACAACTATATAGATATTGTAATAGAGATAATTTACAGTTATAGAGATATTGTAATAGAGATAATTTACAACTATAGAGATGTTGTAATAGAGATAATTTGCAGTTATATAGATATTGTAATAGAGATAATTTACAGCTATATAGATATTGTAATAGAGATAATTTACAACTATAGAAATATTGTAATAGAGATAATTTACAGCTATATAGATATTGTAATAGAGATAATTTACAGCTATATATATATATATTGTAATAGAGATAATTTACAGCTATATAGATATTGTAATAGAGATAATTTGCAGTTATAAAATAAGATACTTTAACAGTTTCAAATTTCAGCCATAGATATGTTGTAATAGAGATAATTTACAGTTATATAGATATTGTAATAGAGATAATTTACAGCTATATAGATATTGTAATAGAGATCATTTACAACTATAGAGATGTTGTAATAGAGATAATTTACAACTATATAGATATTGTAATAGAGATAATTTACAGCTATATAGATATTGTAATAGAGATAATTTACAACTATAGAGATGTTGTAATAGAGATAATTTACAGTTATATAGATATTGTAATAGAGATAATTTACAGTTATATAGATACTGTAATAGAGATAATTTACAACTATAGAGATGTTGTAATAGAGATAATTTACAGTTATATAGATATTGTAATAGAGATAATTTACAAATATAGAGATGTTGTAATAGAGATAATTTACAGTTATATAGATATTGTAATAGAGATAATTTACAGTTATATAGATATTGTAATAGAGATAATTTACAGCTATAGAGAAATTGTAATAGAGATAATTTACAGTTATATAGATATTGTAATAGAGATAATTTACAGTTATATAGATATTGTAATAGAGATAATTTACAGTTATATAGATATTGTAATAGAGATAATTTATAGCTATATAGATATTGTAATAGAGATAATTTACAGCTATATAGATATTGTAATAGAGATAATTTACAGCTATATAGATATTGTAATAGAGATAATTTACAACTATAGAGATGTTGTAATAGAGATAATTTGCAGTTATGTAGATATTTAATAGAGATAATTTACAGCTATATATATATTGTAATAGAGATAATTTACAACTATAGAGATGTTGTAATAGAGATAATTTGCAGTTATATAGATATTGTAATAGAGATAATTTACAGCTATATATATATTGTAATAGAGATAATTTACAACTATAGATATGTTGTAATAGAGATAATTTGCAGTTATATAGATATTGTAATAGAGATAATTTACAGCTATATAGATATTGTAATAGAGATAATTTACAACTATAGAAATATTGTAATAGAGATAATTTACAGCTATATAGATATTGTAATAGAGATAATTTACAGCTATATATATATATATTGTAATAGAGATAATTTACAGCTATATAGATATTGTAATAGAGATAATTTGCAGTTATAAAATAAGATACTTTAACAGTTTCAAATTTCAGCCATAGATATGTTGTAATAGAGATAATTTACAGTTATATAGATATTGTAATAGAGATAATTTACAGCTATATAGATATTGTAATAGAGATCATTTACAACTATAGAGATGTTGTAATAGAGATAATTTACAACTATATAGATATTGTAATAGAGATAATTTACAGCTATATAGATATTGTAATAGAGATAATTACAACTATAGAGATGTTGTAATAGAGATAATTTACAGTTATATAGATATTGTAATAGAGATAATTTACAGTTATATAGATACTGTAATAGAGATAATTTACAACTATAGAGATGTTGTAATAGAGATAATTTACAGTTATATAGATATTGTAATAGAGATAATTTACAGTTATATAGATATTGTAATAGTGATAATTTACAACTATAGAGATGTTGTAATAGAGATAATTTACAGTTATATAGATATTGTAATAGAGATAATTTACAGCTATATAGATATTGTAATAGAGATAATTTACAACTATAGAGATGGTGTAATAGAGATAATTTACAACTATATAGATATTGTAATAGAGATAATTTACAGTTATAGAGATATTGTAATAGAGATAATTTACAGCTATATAGATATTGTAATAGAGATCATTTACAACTATAGAGATGTTGTAATAGAGATAATTTACAACTATATAGATATTGTAATAGAGATAATTTACAGCTATATATATATTGTAATAGAGATAATTTACAGCTATATAGATATTGTAATAGAGATAATTTGCAGTTATAAAATAAGATACTTTAACAGTTTCAAATTTCAGCCATAGATATGTTGTGATAGAGATAATTTACAGTTATATAGATATTGTAATAGAGATAATTTACAGCTATATAGATATTGTAATAGAGATCATTTACAACTATAGAGATGTTGTAATAGAGATAATTTACAGCTATATAGATATTGTAATAGAGATAATTTACAGCTATATAGATATTGTAATAGAGATCATTTACAACTATATAGATATTGTAATAGAGATAATTTACAGCTATATAGATATTGTAATAGAGATAATTTACAACTATAGAGATGTTGTAATAGAGATAATTTACAGTTATATAGATATTGTAGTAGAGATAATTTACAGTTATATAGATACTGTAATAGAGATAATTTACAACTATAGAGATGTTGTAATAGAGATAATTTACAGTTATATAGATATTGTAATAGAGATAATTTACAACTATAGAGATGTTGTAATAGAGATAATTTACAGTTATATAGATATTGTAATAGAGATAATTTACAGCTATATAGATATTGTAATAGAGATAATTTACAACTATAGAGATGGTGTAATAGAGATAATTTACAACTATAGAGATGGTGTAATAGAGATAATTTACAACTATATAGATATTGTAATAGAGATAATTTACAGTTATAGAGATATTGTAATAGAGATAATTTACAGCTATATAGATATTGTAATAGAGATCATTTACAACTATAGAGATGTTGTAATAGAGATAATTTACAACTATATAGATATTGTAATAGAGATAATTTACAGCTATATATATATTGTAATAGAGATAATTTACAGCTATATAGATATTGTAATAGAGATAATTTGCAGTTATAAAATAAGATACTTTAACAGTTTCAAATTTCAGCCATAGATATGTTGTAATAGAGATAATTTACAGTTATATAGATGTTGTAATAGAGATAATTTACAGCTATATAGATATTGTAATAGAGATCATTTACAACTATAGAGATGTTGTAATAGAGATAATTTACAGCTATATAGATATTGTAATAGAGATAATTTACAGCTATATAGATATTGTAATAGAGATCATTTACAACTATAGAGATATTGTAATAGAGATAATTTACAACTATATAGATATTGTAATAGAGATAATTTACAGCTATATAGATATTGTAATAGAGATAATTTACAACTATAGAGATGTTGTAATAGAGATAATTTACAGTTATATAGATATTGTAGTAGAGATAATTTACAGTTATATAGATACTGTAATAGAGATAATTTACAACTATAGAGATGTTGTAATAGAGATAATTTACAGTTATATAGATATTGTAATAGAGATAATTTACAACTATAGAGATGTTGTAATAGAGATAATTTACAGTTATATAGATATTGTAATAGAGATAATTTACAGCTATATAGATATTGTAATAGAGATAATTTACAACTATAGAGATGGTGTAATAGAGATAATTTACAACTATATAGATATTGTAATAGAGATAATTTACAGTTATAGAGATATTGTAATAGAGATAATTTACAGTTATAGAGATATTGTCTTCTTCATCTTTTTCTTCTTTCCTTCTTCATCTGCCTTTCAGCGTCGAGGGGATATATAATTTACAGTCTTTTGCTCTTCTGTTCGCCTCTGCTGCTGTTATGTTTCCTAGTGCTTCTAATATTCCATCGATCCATCTTTTTCGTGGTCGACCCTTGGGTCTGTTGTTCTCACAACGTTTGTTGAAGGCTCGTTGTGTTGTGTTTTGCTCTTTCTGCCTTGTCACGTGGCCGAACCATTTTATCTGTTGTTTCCTTATATATTCTATGGCTGGTGCTATTCCTAGCTTTTTTTCTCAGTTCTTCATTTCTGATCTTATCTCTCAGACTGTTTCCTGTCATTCGTCTAACACATTTCATCTCTGTAGAGGTTATTTTCCTTATTGTTCTTGCATCTAGAGTCCAGGTCTGGCATTGGTAGCACCACGTTGGTATGAAGATTGTATTGTATAGTGCTCGTTTTGCCTCCAGAGTTATTTTCTTGTTGGACAATAGTGGTGATAACTGTCCGATGATTTGACAAGCTTTGTTGCATCTTGATTCTATCTCTGCTGTTTGGGAATTGTCGTTTGTCATTAGACTTCCTAGGTATTTGAATTCCTCTACTTGTTTTAGTTGTCTGCCTTCTATAGTTATGTTGATGTTCTGTTTATTTTTGGCGACATTCATGACTTCTGTTTTGTTGATGTTGATTTTCATGTTGTATTTTGTTCCTAAGATGTTGAGTTTGTTTAAGTGTTCTTGTAGGTCTTCTACTGTTTCATGTATTAGTGCCTGGTCGTCTGCAAATAGAAGCTCATTGATCTCCTCTGTCTCTGATGGGTTGGCTAGCTTGCATATATGGTCCATGTATGTAATAAACAGTAGGGGGGATAGTACGCACCCCTGTCTTACACCTGATCTAACTTCGAAGTGGTCTGTGTAGCCTGTTGCTGTTCTGACCCTGCAGCTGCTGTTGGCGTAGAGACTTTTAATAATGTTGGTTAGATGTTGGCTTACTCCGTATATTGTTAGCATCTCCCACAGTTGTTCTCTGTTCACTCTGTCGAATGCTTTTTCCTGGTCAATGAAGACTATGTATAAGTTTTGGTTGTGTTCTGTCATTTTTTGCAAGCTGTTTTAGTGTGAATAGTGCGTCGGTACATCCTCTGTTTTTTCGGAACCCCATTTGAGAATCGCTTAACTGTAGTTCTATTATTGGTCTCAGTCTTTTTTCCAGGATTTTGGCGTATAGCTTTCCTACATGGCTGAGAAGAGATATACCTCTATATTGATTGCAGTCTCTTTTGCTACCTTTCTTTTTCCATATTGGTATGATGATTGCCTGTTGCCAGTCTTCTGGGGCTTGTTGTTGGTGCCATGCTGCATTAAATATTCTGTGCAGCCATTGCATTCCTGTTTCTCCCGCTGCTGCTATTATTTCTATTGGAATGTTATCTATCCCTGGTGCTTTGTTTCTTGGTGCATATTTGATTACTTCTTCGATTTCCTCTTTCATGATGTTGGGTTCAGTATTTGTGAGTTCTAGCGATATCTATAGATATTGTAATAGAGATAATTTATAGCTATAGAGAAATTGTAATAGAGATAATTTATAGCTATAGAGAAATTGTAATAGAGATAATTTATAGCTATATAGATATTGTAATAGAGATAATTTATAGCTATATAGATATTGTAATAGAGATAATTTATAGCTATATAGATATTGTAATAGAGATAATTTGCAGTTATAAAATAAGATACTTTAACAGTTTCAAATTTCAGCCATAGATATGTTGTAATAGAGATAATTTACAGTTATATAGATGTTGTAATAGAGATAATTTACAGCTATATAGATATTGTAATAGAGATCATTTACAACTATAGAGATGTTGTAATAGAGATAATTTACAACTATATAGATATTGTAAAAGAGATAATTTACAGCTATAGAGATTATTGTAAAAGAGATAATTTACAGCTATAGAGATTATTGTAAAAGAGATAATTTACAGCTATAGAGATTATTGTAAAAGAGATAATTTACAGCTATAGAGATTATTGTAAAAGAGATAATTTACAGCTATAGAGATTATTGTAAAAGAGATAATTTACAGCTATAGAGATTATTGTAAAAGAAATAATTTACAGCTATAGAAATGATTGTAAAAGAGATAATTTACAGCTATAGAGATTATTGTAATAGAGATAATTTACAGATATAGAGATTTTGTAATAGAGATAATTTACAGCTATAGAGATTTTGTAATAGATATCGTTTTAGCTATCTCTATAGAGATAATTTACAACTATAGAGACATTTAAATAGAGATAATTTAGAGCTTTAAAATAAGCACTCTAATGTCTTACAATGAGCCAAACTCCCATCCATCATGGCAACACTTAGGAGTCATAGAACTAAGTTGGCTGGGTCATGTAAGAAGATTGGCAAACATTCGTACTCCCAAACAAATAATATTGTATGGTTAACTTAAGGACAGAAAGAGACCAAAGGGCAGACCAGTACCGGGATATAAGGGTGTTGTAGAGCTTCTTTGAATGAAATATCTATCAGCAAAAGAAATAGAGTATATCTGACATCAGTACGCAGCACATGGAGAAAAAACAACAAAAATAACAAAATGACACAGTAACATTCAAGGAAGCATAGATGTCATATTCAGAAGACAAAAGGTGCAGGAGAAAGAAAATTAGGCCAGGCACCAAGAATACATCTTGTTCATTCTGCGGTCAGATCTGTCTATCCAATATTGGCAGATTCAGCCACAAGAGAAGCTGTTCAGGAAAACAGCATCCAATATGAGGCACTAATATATCAGCAAACTACTGATTTATGATTGTTTGCAACCAATTGTCTGTCAAGATATCAAAGCCCATACATATATATATATATATATATATAATATATATATATATATATATATATATATATATATATACATACATACATACAAACACACATATAAATAAGATCTAATAACAGAGATGATATATAAATATAAGATAAGATCTTATAACAGAGAAAATTTACAATTATTAAATAAGATCTTATAACAGAAAATTTACAATTATTAAATAAGATCTTATAACAGAGACAATTTATAATTATTAAATAAGATCTTATATAACAGATGAGGTAATGTACAGCTATAAAAAAAGATCTTATAACAGAGACAATTTATAAAAATCTATAAATAATGAGCTTGCTGCAAACACATCTTTGCTCATTTATTATCCTTTCAAGGGTAGACAACCCAGAGAAGTAGTCATCAGTTGAACGCAGAAAAAGAAAATTTAATAATTTTCTTCCTTTGTGTTGTTGTATTTTTGACTGTTGGAACTTACCTTGCTCTTCTCTTTCAATTTTGTGATCATGACAATAATAGGGCATTTCTCAAACCAGACCATCCTCCAGAAATCCATCACAGTGTGTGCCATTGCACCCTGGGTAGCTATGTAGGCTCTTGGTTCTCCCTCGTAGCCCTGTGTTGCCAGAAACATAAATTAGAAATCTCAGGCTGAAAACTAGCCAGGTAAATTCAATGATCATGTGTCAAGAAAAGTAAAAATTGAGCAGATTGTTGTTTAACATCATCATCATCTTCATCATGTGCCATACCGGTTGGCATAGGCAATCATGCCCTTTCACAATTCACTATCCACAGTGCATCGTACCAATTCTGTAGTTGACTGTTTTCCATGCCATGACACCAGGCTAACTATTATCATTTCTCTTTGTTGTCTGTGTCCTCTTTTTCACTGTTTTTTGCAGTTGTAATCAAGTATTGCAACTTTCCTCATTTCATATTGTGTCCAAAAAAATGTTGATTGTTTCTCTTTGATTTGTTTGTTGTTGTGAGCTTCCTTTTTGTATTGGCCTCTTTGACAAAATGATGCTTCATGCTTCCTTTTTGTATTGGCCTCTTTGACAAAATGATGCTTCATGCTTCCTTTTTGTATTGGCCTCTTGACAAAATGATGCTTCATGCTTCCTTTTTGTATTGGCCTCTTTGACAAAATGATGCTTCATGCTTCCTTTTTGTATTGGCCTCTTTGACAAAATGATGCTTCATGCTTCCTTTTTGTATTGGCCTCTTTAACAAAATGATGCTTCATGCTTCCTTTTTGTATTGGCCTCTTTGACAAAATGATGCTTCATGCTTCCTTTTTGTATTGGCCTCTTTGACAAAATGATGCTTCATGATAAAACACATGACACAATACCAACAAGCCAAGAAAATTACAACTATTGATGAGGGCATTTATTTTCAAGTAGCAAAATGTGGTTGTGAATCATGGACAACTTCACAAACAGCAATGAACAAAAAATCATTCACTCAAAACAAAATGCTACAGAAGAATCCTTAAGATACCTTGTATAATGATAAAGAGCAATGAAGACATTAAAAGATTTAAACATTGAGAATAACTGCTTCATAAATACTATTCTATAGAGGAAACTGAAATGCTTTGGCTGTGTTTGAAAAAAGCAGGCTAGAAATAACCATAATGGAAGGCATTATTCCAGGATGACAAGACAGAGGCAGACCAAGAAGAAGATGGTTGGTTGGTTGGTTGCGTTCGCCCAATGACTAAAGTATTTCGTAGACTGTAGACTTCCTCTTCATCATCCGCCCTTAAAAGGACATTAAGTGGACGTGCCTGCGTTGTGTTGTAGTTTGCAGTGTAACACTGTGATATTTGTGCCTTTTGGCCCAATACATTCGACTTCAGCACAACATTTTTGAGTACCGGGTTGTCTTCCCTCTTCGATCACTGCTCGCTTGGCCAGACTAAACAGGTTAGTCTGTTACTGGAGGCACCGTGGAGAGGTGGAGCAGGGTCTGGATGGTATTGGTTCACCGATCCTGGCGTAAGCCATCAGCTATGAGCTGCTGACAACTTCCAGCTCTGGTGCTAGGAGGTGCGCTTTCACCTCCAATGAAGAAGATAATTTCAAGACATCAATTCATATAGACCTTGAGCATGGCAACAGAAAAAGTGAGTGACCTGGCTTGATATAACAATTCTTTCTAATGGACTGTTCTGAGTTGTTCTATAAAGGACATGCAACCTGAAGATAATGATAAAAAATATCATAACAACTTCATCCACTGTCCTCTCACTCTCTCCATTTTAATGTCTATCCCACCTCTCTTTCTCTCTCCTAAACAAAATTAACAAAATCCGTGAATTGTCACTCACCCTGATATAGTTGGCATTGATGTATGAGTTCAAAGGGTCATTATCCACATCAGGGAGAATAACTCTGCTGTGCTCATCTGTATAAAATATAAAATCTGCTAATACGAAACAAATCAATAATCAACTCTCAAAATTAACAGTAAAAGTTATGGGGCATTCATGAAGTTCTCCTGCTAATGAATCAATTCATGGGCACAACTCATCTTTGTGTATGATTACAAAACTGACTGAAAAATGAGAGTACAGAAATTGTCCATGGTTAAAGTTTAGGTTTAAAAAGTGAAAAAAAAGTGAAGTGTACTACTAATTATATCACTGACAATGGGAACTATGGCGTTAGTGCCCATATTTTTCTATATAAGTATAATTCAAAATATACAATTCTGAGAGTAGAGAGTGAAACTATCTCATTACATTAATCACAAATCTGAGAGAAGATAGTGAAACCATCTCATTACATTAATCACAAATCTGAGAGAAAAGATTTAAACCATCTCATTACATTAATTACAAATCTGAGAGAAAAGATTGAAACCATCTCATTACATTAGTCACAAATCTGAGAGAAGATAGTGAAAGTATCTCATTACATTAGTCACAAATCTGAGAGAAGATAGTGAAACCATCTCATTACATTAATCACAAATCTGAGAGAAAAGATTGAAACCATCTTATTACATTAGTCACAATCTGAGAGAAAAGAGTGAAACCATCTCATTACATTAGTCACAAATATGAGAGAAGATAGTGAAAGCATCTCATTACATTAATCACAAATCTGAGAGAAAAGATTGAAACCATCTCATTACATTAGTCACAAATCTGAGAGAAGATAGTGAAAGCATCTCATTACATTAGTCACAAATCTGAGAGAACATAGTGAAACTATCTCATTACATTAGTCACAAATCTGAGAGAAGATAGTGAAACCATCTCATTACATTAATCACAAATCTGAGAGAAAAGATTGAAACCATCTCATTACATTAATTACAAATCTGAGAGAAAAGATTGAAACCATCTCATTACATTAGTCACAAATCTGAGAGAAGATAGTGAAAGCATCTCATTACATTAGTCACAAATCTGAGAGAAGATAGTAAAAGCATCTCATTACATTAATCACAAATCTGAGAGAAAAGATTGAAACCATCTCATTACATTAATCACAAATCTGAGAGAAGATAGTGAAACCATCTCATTACATTAGTCACAAATCTGAGAGAAGATAGTGAAAGCATCTCATTACATTAGTCACAAATCTGAGAGAAGATAGTGAAAGCATCTCATTACATTAGTCACAAATCTGAGAGAAGATAGTGAAACTATCTCATTACATTAGTCACAAATCTGAGAGAAGATAGTGAAACCATCTCATTACATTAATCACAAATGTGAGAGAAAAGATTGAAACCATCTCATTACATTAGTCACAAATCTGAGAGAAGATAGTGAAAGCATCTCATTACATTAGTCACAAATCTGAGAGAAGATAGTGAAACTATCTCATTACATTAGTCACAAATCTGAGAGAAGATAGTGAAACCATCTCATTACATTAATCACAAATCTGAGAGAAAAGATTGAAACCATCTTATTACATTAGTCACAATCTGAGAGAAAAGAGTGAAACCATCTCATTACATTAATCACAAATATGAGAGAAGATAGTGAAAGCATCTCATTACATTAGTCACAAATCTGAGAGAAGATAGTGAAAGCATCTCATTACATTAGTCACAAATCTGAGAGAAGATAGTGAAAGCATCTCATTACATTAGTCACAAATCTGAGAGAAGATAGTGAAACTATCTCATTGCATTAGTCACAAATCTGAGAGAAGATAGTGAAACCATCTCATTACATTAATCACAAATCTGAGAGAAAAGATTGAAACCATCTCATTACATTAATCACAAATCTGAGAGAAAAGATTGAAAACATCTCATTACATTAGTCACAAATCTGAGAGAAGATAGTGAAAGCATCTCATTACATTAGTCACAAATCTGAGAGAAGATAGTGAAAGCATCTCATTACATTAATCACAAATCTGAGAGAAAAGATTGAAACCATCTCATTACATTAATCACAAATCTGAGAGAAAAGATTGAAACCATCTCATTACATTAGTCACAAATCTGAGAGAAGATAGTGAAACCATCTCATTACATTAATCACAAATCTGAGAGAAGATAGTGAAACCATCTCATTACATTAATCACAAATCTGAGAGAAAAGATTGAAACCATCTCATTACATTAATCACACATCTGAGAGAAAAGATTGAAACCATCTCATTACATTAGTCACAAATCTGAGAGAAGATAGTGAAACCATCTCATTACATTAGTCACAAATCTGAGAGAAAATAGTGAAACCATCTCATTACATTAATCACAAATCTGAGAGAAAAGATTGAAACCATCTCATTACATTAGTCACAATCTGAGAGAAAAGAGTGAAACCATCTCATTACATTAGTCACAAATATGAGAGAAGATAGTGAAAGCATCTCATTACATTAGTCACAAATCTGAGAGAAGATAGTGAAAGCATCTCATTACATTAGTCACAAATCTGAGAGAAGATAGTGAAAGCATCTCATTACATTAGTCACAAATCTGAGAGAAGATAGTGAAACTATCTCATTACATTAGTCACAAATCTGAGAGAAGATAGTGAAACCATCTCATTACATTAATCACAAATGTGAGAGAAAAGATTGAAACCATCTCATTACATTAGTCACAAATCTGAGAGAAGATAGTGAAAGCATCTCATTACATTAATCAGGTTTTGATGGGGAGGAGATCTGAGCACTTACTGACAGTTGTTTAATGTGCGATGAGGATTATCCGGCGACTAACGATTACAATTTTTGAGAAGAGCATGTTATGAAATGAGAAACAGATGCTTGCACGTATGTTACAGATTCCAATGACAACTAAATATTTATTGCAGATTTGCCTAAAGTACAGCAGCTAAAAACACAAGATATATCTAAATATATTTCCTTCATGATGAACTGTATGCTTATTCAGCTACTGTTTTATTAGTTCTTGTACCATTAAGTCAGGGCCGGATTTACCTATAAGCTAATTATGCTTGGCTTAGGGCCACACTATGTGAAGGGGCCTAAAAAAATGTTCAGAATTTGTTTTGGGACTATACTGTTTTCATTTAGAGGTACATGATTACCTGCTACTGTATGCAGTAGAAATATGGCTTTACAGAAGAATGTTGAGATTACCATGGACAGCTAAGAAGAGTAATGTAAACGTTCTAAAAGAGGCCAAAGCAAAAAGAGAGCAAATTTCCAATATTAGGAAGAAATCATCATAATTTTTTAGCCATGGAATGAGAGGAGAACAGCTGGAATATATTGTAACAACTGGGGAAATTGAGGGATGAAGAGATAGAGGGAAGCAAAGAGAAAAGATATCAGACAGCTTAAGAGGATGGCTTGGCAGAAGGTCAACAACAGAAATGATAAATAACTGTTGAGATCAAAAGTTGTGGAGAGACATGATCACCTATGGCAGCAGGCCCAGTACTTGATGATGATGAATGCAGTATACAGTATAACCTGTGGCTGCCTTGCAAGTATGCTTGGAAGAATAAAAGGCTAAGGGAGCGTACCCTGAAGTAAAACAACCCCACTGCCTTGTGAGTGAAACTTTTTAGTCAAAGGCTAGCGGAGCCAACCGTAAACAAACCGACGGAAGGTAACAGAAAACTACCATCGTAATTTCTTTGTACAATCATGAATCTCCAAATATTATGAAGAAACAATCATAATTTTTGGCCAGGTAATGAGAAGGGAACAAATGGAATATATTGTAACAACTGGGAAAATTCAGGGAAGAAGAAATAGAGGGAAGCAAAGAGAAACAATACCAGACGGCTTAAGAGAATTTGCAAAAGGTCAACAGCATAAATGATAAATAGCTGTCGAGATCGAAACTTGTGGAGAGACATGATCACCTACGCCAGAAGGCATGGTACTTGATAATGATATGTCCAAGCAAATGGCAATTTTAAATATGAACATTTCCACCTTTCACTTACTTGGGATAATGGTTTTGTATCTGTTCTTTGTCCCAGATCCGGCAACATAAACCTTCTCAGAATGATTCATTGGGATTTCCTGGAAATGATATTAGGTCAGTGAGTGAGAATTTGTTAAATCTACGGCTGGAGAAGAAAACCCATTAAGTCATGAGGAAAACATGAATAAAATATTTACTCTCACTCAGGACTTAGACTATTTGAGGCCATAAGTTAAATAATAATGTCTTGTGGCTCTTTCATGTCCTTCCAGGCAAGATATTGAGAATCAGTAACTGATTAAAAAGAAATGAGACATTACAAGCTCTTTTTATTAAGCCATTTTTTTTGCCACAGAGAGAATAAACTATTTTAAATTAATAGAGCTTAAAATTATTTTTCAAACACAAAATAAACTCAATTATTTATTTGTAACTAAAGACTCAGAGCAGTTATTTCTGTAATATGTGCCATTTTGGCACGCAAGGTTTCTGTTTTTGAGATTGTGGTTCTGCCCTATGTGCCGTCTTTGGCTTGAAAGGACAATAGATAGATAGAAAGACTCAGAGAAAAATTACAATTGTTAGACCTTTTCTGGTTGTACCTATTTTGAATTTGGTGAACATGTGATTTCTCATTCTATTGTGGTCAGTACGTAGGCTAAGTATGGTGCATTGATCCCTCCTTGATAGTTGGTGGTATCTGTCACTCTCGCTATGCTTTTGGGTGTTCTCGTTTCATTTTCATGGAACTGACCTTTGAGGATGGATTTGGCTTCATCATAACTGAGCGGATGGTTCTCTTGTGGTAATCTCCCTCCCTCTTTAGCTAATTTGTCTGCACGTTCATTCCCGTGTATATTAGAGTGTGATGGTATCAACTGAATGAGTACTCTATGGAAGTTATTGTAGTTGGTCTAGGGGTTGTTCTCCAGTCATCGAGTTCATTGTTCCTGTGACATTTTAGAGCTGATAATACTGACAGTGCATCAGTCAGAATCACCAATTTTTTTGCATGTTATTTTTGTGTTGAGTAGCCAGTGTTGCAGCATCTCTGAGGAACTCAGTTTCTGCTTTAAAGTTGTTTGAGAATTTCCCAGTAGCTATTGACCTGGTGATCTCTTCCTGGTTATTCAGCGTCAAGAACACACCACCTCCTCACTTTCTGGTGGCATTTGTAGCAGAGCCATCTGTGTATATGTGGGACCAAGAGTCCTGTGGGTAGGTATCGTTTATGTGTTTTTCTGCTACGTGTTTTCTTTCTGTGTCTGATTGTGTGCCTTTTTTCATGATTCCTGTTATATCTTGCTTAAGTTCTGGTATTTTGTGTTTCCCATGAGGAGACATATCAGATGGGCCAAGGGTTTCGGTATTGTTTGAGAAAGTACTGGGTCTCCAGTAGTTAGTTCATTGGCGATTGCAGCAAAGTTGCTCCTCTTTAGTCGTACAATTCCGAAACCAGTTATTCTTTGGTGCATGGGGTGGCTAAGGAACCTTCTACATTTCTCCGCTTGTTGTAATACTTTAGTGACCCGTCTGTCAGCTAAGGGTTGTAAACCTGTTACTGTTCTAGAGTCTTGATAGAGTCTTTCATAGCACCAGTGATGATATGGGCAACTTGATTCTGTGTTCTGTTAATTTTGCTAAGGTGTGATTTTTGGAAGCCATAGCCCAGGCTGTAACTCCATACTCTAGGACTGGTCTGACCCTTCCTACATATAGTCCGTTTCAAGATATTGCTGTCTGCCCCCCAGTCCATTCCTACCAATTTCTTCATAATATTTGTTCGTTTTCTGGCTTTTTTATTTATTTTATAAGAAGTAAAGGCATCAAGATGCACTAAAATGCATAGAAATGCTGCAAAACTGATGATAATAGAAATTATAAAAAAAAAAGAAGAAAAAAAGTGGTATGGTGAGGGCACGATGATGATGAAGATGAGGGCACTTCATTTGATCCGGTTTGTTGCAGGAGCTACTGAGTTAAGTGCTCTGTGTACACCGTGAGATGTGTGTCTCATCCGTTTTGATCATGTTTCGATATTCCAATTGTTTACGATGAATGATAATATCGTATGACAGGGAACTGTTGTCTGTGTTCACTTTCTGCGCGGTTTCGCCTTATGTCTTTTGGTGTGTGCTGAGACTGCTACGGTGGGGACTACAGTTACCTTTCTTTGTTTGGGAGATGAGATATTAATTCGGATGATTCCACTGGCACAGGCGGTTGAGCAATATATGGATTTTAATTCGTTTGCAGTGATACCGGAGCCTTCCATAACCAAAATAACCAAAAACTTCATTTGATATCTTTGCTATCCATGGAATTTGTAGCATTCTTCTGATAAACCACATCTCATCTGCCTTTAAAGTTCTTGTGTCGTCTTTTTTTTTATTTGTTACATAGGATGCTTTTATTTCTATGGAATTCTGTGTTTTCTTTGTCCTATTTTTCTTATAATTCTGCAGAGCAACTGACATCTGATGTTATTACTGATTGTCATCTGATGTTATTACTGATTGTCATCTGATGTTATTACTGATTGTCATCTGATGTTATTACTGATTGTCATCTGATGTTATTACTGATTGTCATCTGATGTTATTATGGTTGTCATCTGATGTTATTACTGATTGTCATCTGATGTTATTATTGGTTGTCATCTGATGTTATTACTGATTGTCATCTGATGTTATTATTGATTGTCATCTGATGTTATTACTGATTGTCATCTGATGTTATTATTGGTTGTTCTGATGTTATTATTGATTGTCATCTGATGTTATTATTGATTGTCATCTGATGTTATTATTGATTGTCATCTGATGTTATTATTGATTGTCATCTGATATTATTATTGATTGTCATCTGATGTTATTATTGATTGTCATCTGATGTTATTATTGATTGTCATCTGATGTTATTATTGATTGTCATCTGATGTTATTACTGATTGTCATCTGATGTTATTATTGATTGTCATCTGATATTGTTATTATTGATTGTCATCTGATGTTATTATTGATTGTCATCTGATGTTATTATTGATTGTCATCTGATGTTATTAATGATTGTCATCTGATGTTATTATTGATTGTCATCTGATGTTGTTATTATTGATTGTCATCTGATATTGTTATTATTGATTGTCATCTGATATTGTTATTATTGATTGTCATCTGATGTTATTATTGATTGTCATCTGATGTTATTATTGATTGTCATCTGATGTTATTATTGATTGTCATCTGATGTTATTATTGATTGTCATCTGATGTTATTATTGATTGTCATATGATGTTATCACTGATTGTCATCTGATGTTGTTATTATTGATTGTCATCTGATATTGTTATTATTGATTGTCATCTGATATTGTTATTATTGATTGTCATCTGATGTTGTTATTATTGATTGTCATCTGATATTGTTATTATTGATTGTCATCTGATATTGTTATTATTGATTGTCATCTGATATTGTTATTATTGATTGTCATCTGATATTGTTATTATTGATTGTCATCTGATGTTGTTATTATTGATTGTCATCTGATATTGTTATTATTGATTGTCATCTGATGTTATTATTAATCCCAGGTATTTGAATCTATGCACTTGTTTCAGGATTTTTCCATTTTGTTTTACTTTACATTCATGTATGTTTGTTTTCTTTGATATTAACATAGTTTCTGTCTTTTAGATGTTGAGGGTCAGGCCTCTTTGTTCACTCTCTGTCCTAATTTCATCTAATAGATTTTCATGGATGCTATTCCTAAAAACGTTGATAATTCTAAACTATAAAGAATATAATGCAACATTTTTTAAGGAGACCCAGCCAGTGTTGAATGTTGAGGGTCAGACCTCTTTGTTCACTCTCTGTCCTAATTTCATCTAATAGATTTTCATGGATGCTATTCTCAAAATCGTTGATAATTCTAAACTATAAAGAACATAATGCAACATTTTGAAGGAGACCCAGCCAGTGTTGAATACGTATGAAACAAAATATAAAATAGTTTGGCAATGAGATCAGTCAAAGAAAGCTCATTGTATAACACAATGAGCCATCAACAAATGCTATGAGAATACTGGATACATGGGCTGACTATAAAAAAAAAAATAATACTAGACACTAAAAAAACATCACAAAATTCATCATCATCGAGTGCCTTCTCCGCAACGAAGGTTGGCTACCATGGATCGCCATTCTACTCTGTTTCTTGCTTTGATGGTGCAGGCTGTCATAGATTGACTTGTCCATCTTTTGATGTTACTCGTCCTGTAACAGTGAAGCTGGTGGAAGCTACCACTTCTCAAATAGACGATAGCAGTATCATATAGTGGCGACCAGCAGATTTAACTATAATGATGGCATTTCAGTATAACTAGTGAGTCAGAAGTTTAGTTACAGTAGAGGTTATAGGAGAAGGGTAGTAACCTGGAGGAAGGAGTGAGGTTCAGAGTAATTGGACAAAGCGATGGGATTTTCCATGATCCCCACTCACCTGTTGTAGAGGGTGGGTAGTGACACGCACCGAAGGAGAGGTCCAGAATAGTGGAACGACACATACAACCAGTTGTTGTGAGGATGACCATCACGCAACGACCTCGTGGTGTTATTGTCAGAGCTCCACGAGTGTCCATCATGTTCACAACAACAAAGTGGTTATTCATTGTGTTAGCATGAGTGAATCATGACCAGGAGAGGTCAGCTCATGGAGTAACGTTATCCCATTAGGTCATGGGAAGATGGTTCACAAATAGCTTGTTGTGACAAAGATTATTCCAAATGAGTCATGAGAAGTTGCGAATTCAGATGTTAGTCACCGAATAAGCAAGTCCTGCAAGTGACCAACTCGCGTGATCATGAGAGATCGCAAGAGTTGGCAACAGCTGATTGGCTGCGGAGACCAGGTGAGAGAGCGAGAGCTGAAGTACTTAATCTCCGGCACAAGAAGAAAGTGGAGGATTCGGAAGACCAAAAGAGCAGTTAGGATGTAGGCTCGTTCAGTTAGTACGGCTTCGGCCGACTGCTGAAAGCAGTTAGCAATTAGTGCAGAGAAAGATAGTCCAAGATGAAGTAGTAGGTAGTTCCGTCAGTCCAGGATGAGTAGGACAAAAGTCAGATTAGAAGTTAGAAACAGTTAGAGTCAGAACAGTGAGAAAGTTAAGAGTAGGAGCCTTGAGTTAGCCAAGTCAGTTTAGAATCAGCAAGTTATAATTATAGGTGTGAAGTAGCTTTGAAAGACAGTGAAAGATTAATTCAAGAATTGTGTGTTCATCTTACATGTCGTAAGTAGATAAATTATAACAAATTGTGTGACATTAATTAAACGTTGCATCCAAGACTATAGATCATGTGTGCCAGCAGAAAATTCAATAAATGTGATTATCATTATATATTAAAGGAAACGACTCTGTCATGATCTTATCTGTTACATGTTACCTCAATGTTGTGATGTGCTGTGATCATTGAAGTACTAGCCACTATACGATATAAAGAGAAAGATATAATATAACAAAAGAACATTACAACCCTATAACAGTCCATGTTAGTCTTGGTCTGCCTCTGCCTCTTTTACCTTGTATTTTCCTTCCAATATTACTTTTAGTAGGCTGTTTCACAAAATTAGAGGTAAAAATAAGAGCAAAGAAGGTCATATCTCCCATCATTGCTGAATGGCAAATGAGGAAGGAAAGTTGACCCTGCTAGTTCATTTAAAAGAATCTTCTACTTCTTTTATCTATCTGTTGTTGCTTTGAAGCATAGCAGGAGAAAGGAGGGATTTATAGTATATATCATTTATTTATTTTTTTCTTTTTTTATTGAGTTATCGAGTTATTTGCGGGTCATCATCATTGCACTCCGAACATGTCCATAGATGCTCAGATCCCCTCCTCAGCAACTCCCTCAGTGTCCAGCAACTGACGACTCCAGTTCTATGTTGGTTGATAAGTCTTCTTACACGGCCACTAGGTTTCTCATTTCTGGCTGTGCCCATCTTAACTCCCATCTCTTTCATCCGAAGAGGTGACGTGGATCTGTGTTTGTCGAAGTCATGTGCTCTTCCCACATCTCGGAGGGCATTGATGATGTCCGCCCGATCAATCGGTTGCCCGTCCTCAACGACAGCGTAGCTAGCCAACCTGTCCGCTCTTTCATTTCCCCGTACCCCCGCATGTCCAGGGACATAGACAAAGCTGACCTTACGTATTTTGGATTTCTGCAACGACTCTACCCATTGCATGCGTACAGAGCCCGCCTCCACTTTTTTTTTTTTTTTTTTTTTTTTTGCATTAACCAGTTTTTACCTCTGGCAAAGTCCCTAGAGACTAGGAACTGATATTTGCGTGTTAGTCCATTTTTCCTTGGCAACTATGTATGTACACAGGGGTTCCTCGACGTACGGGCAGATAACTCCGTTTTCGGAGGTACTCATATTTTCTGTCGATGAGTAAAATGATGTTTCAAGCCAGCAGGCCTCGCTGCTGAGACTTGAGGTTGTTGCCTCTCAATAAAAATCCCAACTGGTGCAGTCGAGATTTGAACTCACAACCTCTCTGTCTTGAGACCGGTGTCTTGCCTCGAGACCAACCAGACCCCCATATCTATCTATCTATTTTCCTTTCGAGCCGAAGACGGTACATAGGGCAGAACCACAATCTCAAAAACAGAAACATTGCGTGCCAAAGTGGCACATATTGCAGAGATCACTGCTCTAAAATATATGGCGCTGTTTCCATAACAATACTTTTTACAATGACAGCTTGTCAAGCCATCGATCAACCTCCTTAGTCGCCTCTTACGACATGCCTGGAAGGTCACAGTGTCACTTTTCTTTACTTCCCTCATAATGAGGCCCCGGTAACACACAGGAAATATAGTATAATATGAAATTTAACTTAATGCCTGTAGATGTGCATCTGGATATGTTAAAATATAAATATTTTTGTTTTTGCATATGCCTTTTTTCTATCTTTCCATCTCTTCCTTAGTCTCCCTTTTGCTCTCTGTCCTGATGTTTGAAGCAGAGAGTTTTCGTTGTTGTTTAATCTGGTTTCGTTCTTAGAAGTGTCCAAACCATTTCATTTGTTCCTTGTGTATAGATTCCAGGCTTGGTTTAATCTTAAATTAAAAATGGATAACTTGAAATAAAGGCGTTGGAAATACATCATTCATGTTCTGTGAAATAATGAAGAAAGACTTCCCCATCAGGCATTCATAGGAAACCATCTGGTAAAAGAAAACAAGGCAGACCAAGAGAATCACTATGTAGAACAATTACTAAGGAAGGTTAAACCACGGGACTAAGAAACAAACAAGGACTAGAAGATTTAACAGCAAATCGTCAATAGTTGAGAACTATGATTTCCCCCCTACGTGCAGTATTCAGCCCAAGAGATGAATAAATGAATGAATGAATGAATGAATGAAGGGTTCCCTACATGCATTAAGGTATTTAGTAATATATTGTTAGTGCCCATATTTTTCAATGACCAGTGACACATTTTATGGGTGATATGGTTAATATAACACCAAGCTGTCCTATTTTGAAAGAAATAAATCTACAGTACATATTTTAAGAGGTTGGCTGAGCCAGGCTAGGAAAGACTACATAGTTTGTTAGGAAAGACAGCTCTAATTACAAATAACTTCTGCCTTGCATGAAGATCAAAGAATCATGAATGCTACAAAAATAAAATAAGTAAATAAAATCTGTAGATAGGATGGAAAGAAAAGAAACCAAACGATGAAGTTTTAAAACAACTAAATATAAAAATAGAACTACTAAACACAATTAGAACAAGACAAATGCAATTTTTGGGGCATGTTAAAAGACACAACAGCCTACTAAAAGTAATATTGGAAGGAAAAATACAAGGTTAAGAAGGCAGATCAAGACTAACATGGACGAGTAACATCAAAAGATGGACAAGCCAATCTATGACAGCCTGCACCATCAAAGCAAGAAACAGTGAAATGGTGATCCATGGTAGCCAAGCATCGTTGCGGAGACGGCACCCGATGATGATGATGATGATGATGATGATGATGATGATGAGATATGATAAATGAAGAAAAAAATATTTTACAGCATTTTCCCATTTTAAAAAATCTATCAGAGGTTTTTTTTTTTTTTTTTTTTTGGGGGGGGGGGGGGAATTGAGAATAAAGGCTGCATGTCCTTATTAGTTGTCACACTCAGATTAGAATTTTTATTTTACTCTCAATGTTTTAATTTAACTTTTTAACCACAACAGGAATGATCTCTGCATGCACATATTCAGATAAAAACAGGCTTAACCTAGCCAGCTTCTCCGCTCTTCAACACTGACGACAAAAAATACTTGACAAATATACTTACCCAGAATTCCTCGTACAAAATCTTGGTGTGTTTGACAGCATTACGTAGATCTCTGCGACTCAGTCTGTTACCCGCAGACATCAGGTATTCCAAAGCAGTACTTGTTAACAAAGAAGAAAAGATAGTACATGTACATATTTATTGTCTGTTCAATAACAATACATGTTTATTGTCTCTTGAATAAATAATTTAGTTCTACTTGTCAGAAAAAGGGAACTTTGAGAAGGCTCATGAGAAAGGGTGATGTTGTTAGGTTGTTGCTGTGGTAGTAATGACGAAACCAGCCCCAAGTGCAGCAATGCAATTACAGTAATCCCTTGGTTATCGCAATTAATAGGGACCAGAATCGGCCACGATAGTAGTATACAAGGGTCAATTTGACCCGTATTTAGGCGTAAATTAACAAAGATATATAGTAGGCGTATTTTACGCCTAATGTACACGAGAGACAAGGGGAGTTAACAGTGACCACAGTCGGGGTGCGACGGAGCTCGTGCTCTATGCTGAGATTCATCTTTATGGTCAGGGATGAGATTGGACTAATTGTGGATGCGGTCCTAGCATCTCTCTCTCTCTCTCTCTCTCTCTCTCTCTCTCTCTCTCTCGCTATCTCTCTCTCTCCCTCTCCATCGCTGTCGCTCTCGATCATTCTCTCTTGTTCTCTCTCCCTCTCCAGCTCTCTCTCTCTCTCTCTCGCTATCTCTCTCTTTCACTAGACTTCTCTCTCACTCCTAGACGTCTCTCCTACCACACCAGCTTTCATCCTCTCTCTCTCCTAACATTCCCCTCCATCGTACATTTAGCTTCCGTCATAGACTTCCCTCCATTGTAACACTTACTCATTCTCTCCATTTAAACCCATTAGCTCTACTTAGCTCCCTAAATCTCTCTCTCTCTCTCTCTCTCTCTCTACTATTCCAGCCTAGATGTCCCGCCATTGGAACACTTACTCATTCTCTCCATTTATCCCTATCATCGCGCCTTCCTTCTCTCTCGCTCTCTCTTTATCGCCATTCCTCTCTTAGACTTCTAACCTATCAGTCCACCCTCCGCCTCTCCCTTTAGCTCCCCCGCCCTCCCTCATATTTTTAGCGTCCCTCCTATTGTAACACTTGATTATTCTCACCATTTATACCTAGCATCTCGCCTTCTTTCTCATATGCTTCTCTCTCGCTCGCTCTCTCTCTCTTCTAACCCCTACTAGACTTCTCTCCTACCATTCCACCTTTCTTCCTCTCTCTCTCTCTCTCTCTCTCTCTCTCTTTACCTCGCCTAGCGTTCCGCCTTCATTCGTATTTTTACCTTACCACCAGTGTAACACATTAATAACATTGAATATCAATTACAAAAAGACTTGAAATATCTACTTTTAAAGAACCAATAAGATAAACATATGAAAAACGAAGGAATAATACACTCGACAAGGCTTAACAGACGTACTTTATACACATAACCATTAATACAACTGAAATTCCTTTAATGATAACCTATCACATCGTTATGAGCTAAGAGAAAAACAGAAAAAAAATTCAACTTACAACGTAAAATATTCCACTACAACACAGACCGCAAGACTGAACAGTACTATGAAAATAAACGTCCGTGAATCAAGCGCGCTTATAACACGAAGTCTCACATCCGACTAGTTTAAATATAATATGGTAAATAAAAGTTGGACGACACTATTCCACCCTCGACTAATATCTAGGTTAACCAATCAGAGAAGAAGATTTCTATCGGACACCCATCAACGAAATGACTGACCTCGGGATTAACTAATCAGAGAAGAGGATTACTGTTATCGTGATAACTGACCTCATTTTCAACTTGAAGTGCTGTCGAGTCTGATGCATGGGTTACTTTAAACCGATTCGGCCCCTGATACAATCCACCTAGCGGGTCAATGGTGAGGGAAATAATACAAGTGGCGGGTTACTTGAACGCGTTTTGACCCCGGCTGCAATACCAGGAGTGCCATGACAGTTATAAATAGTTGGATACAACGAGCAGGAAGTTATATTCAAGGTCCAAAATGTTAGACCAAATCACTAAGATTTTGCCGCCAGAACACACAAATTTAGGCTCATAGTCAAAAGTAGACCTTAAAACCATACAAATCTACTCCCATACTCATAAAAGTTAGACACATCAGACAGATAATTACTTCCAAACTCCAAAAAGTTAGAACAAATCACGCCTCGATCGTTCTCTAACATTGCCACGATCGTTCTTTAACACTGCCTCCAGCGTTCTTCGATCGTTCTCTAACATTACCTCGAGCGTTCTCTGACATTGCCTCGAGCGTTCTCTAACATTACCTCGAGCGTTCTCTAACATTGCCACGATCGTTCTTTAACATTGCCTCCAGCGTTCTCTTCACAAGTTTCGGAAGGGAAACATTTGTCGTACTGGGAGAAAAACTCGTTTACCCTATCCATTTTAACGACCCCTTCTAATGATGACTCGCTGAGTGCCAAGTACAGACTATCTGTATCCATTTCACAGAGTTGAAAGTCGGACCTCTCTACGAATCTATCCAGGAAGTCATAGTAAAATTCCAACATTCGCAATTTGGCGTACTGGTAGACGAAAAAACCAATCTGTGAAGGAAGATCCCACAGGATACTTCGTTTTCCAAGCGACACCTCATACAGGTCTTCACCAATAGGCGTCATGGTTTTAAACAGGGGGTTATTTACCAACTTTGTTGTATTGGCCCCCTCTTTAACATAGGTCACGTTCACATGTTTCCCCAAATTCGTCAAGGTCTTCCCATAGGCCGAGAAAAATATTACCACCAGATCACAAAAATGTAGGCAGAAACCTAGGAGGCAAGGTCAGAAACCTAGGAGACAAGGTCAGAAACCTAGGAGGCAAGGGCAGAAACCTAGGAGGCAAGGGCAGGTTCGTGGGGTTGTGGTTCGTGGTTCGTTAGTTGATGGTTCGTTAAGTCCATGGTTCGTAGGGGTTGTGGTTCGCGGTTCGTGAGTTGATGGTTCGTTAAGTTCGTGGTTTGTTAAGTTCGTTGTTCGTGAGTTTGTGGTTCGTTAGTTGATGGTTCGTTAAGGCCGTGGTTCGTGGGGTTGTGGTTCATGGTTCGTTAGTTGATGGTTCGTTAAGTCCATGGTTCGTAGGGGTTGTGGTTCGTGGTTTGTTAGTTGATGGTTCGTTAAGTCCGTGGTTCGTGGGGTTGTGGTTCGTGGTTCGTTAGTTGATGGTTCGTTAAGTCCATGGTTCGTAGGGGTTGTGGTTCGCGGTTCGTGAGTTGAGGATTCGTTAAGTCCGTGGTTCGTGGGGTTGTGGTTCGTGGTTCGTTAGTTGATGGTTCGTTAAGTCCATGGTTCGTGGGGTTGTGGTTCGCGGTTCGTGAGTTGAAGGTTCGGTAAGTCCGTGGTTCGTGGTTTGTTAAGTTCGTTGTTCGTGAGTTTGTGGTTTATTAAGTTGGTAGTTTGTTAAGTGCGTGGTTCGAGAGGTCGTGGGCAAGGGCAGAAACCTAGGAGGCAAGGTCAGAAACCTAGGAGGCAAGGGCAGAAACCTAGGAGGCAAGGGCAGAAACCTAGGAGGCAAGGGCAGAAACCTAAGAGGCAAAGACAGAAACCTAGGAGGCAAGGTCAGAAACCTAGGAAGCAAAGGCTGAAAAACACTCGTACTGACTAAGGCTTCCAAGGTGTATTTGATTGTCGCCCTATTTTTGTCAGTATAACCTAATATATCACTTTCATTTAATCTATCGATAAACGTTTCAAAGTCATTTCTGTTGTTAACTAACAAGGGTTTGTCTAATCCTGTCGCGTTATTTGAGCTTGTGTGTGAAAGTAACGCAGCCAAATAGAACTGACCTCTGAGGCAATACCGGATGTGTTACTAAAAGATTTTGACGTATGATGGCAATTTTATGAGTTTACCCCCTGATCATTTTTTAGGGATACGCCATGAAATCGGTAAAAATCGTAAATTTTCACTCTAGGCATACCCCAAACTCTATTTTAGACATCCCCATTGCAAAAATTTACATTAAAAACCACTTTTAGGATTTTACCCCCTTATCATTTTTGAGGGTTACGCCCATGGAATTGATAAAAAAACGTTAATTTAGCACGCAGGCTTACCTAAAACTTTATTTTAGACATCCCCACACCAAAAATTAACTTAAAATCACTTTTGAAATTGTTACCCCCTTACCATTTTTTTTTAGGGTTACGCCCATGGAATTGATAAAAAAAAATTGAAATATAACCTCAAGGCATACCCCAAACTTTATTTTAGACATCCCCACACCAAAAATTAACTTAAAAATCACTTTTGAAATTGTAACCCCCTTACCATTTTTGAGGGTTACGCCCCTGAAATCGATAAAAATCGTAAATTTAGCACGTAGGCTTACCTAAAACTTTATTTTAGACATCCCCACACCAAAAATTTACTTAAAAATCACTTTTGAAATTGTAACCCCCCTTACCATTTTGAGGGTTACGCCCCTGAAATCGAGAAAATTCGTTAATTTAGCACGTAGGCTTACCTAAACTTTATTTTAGACATCCCCACACCAAAAATTTACTTAAAAATCACTTTTGAAATTGTAACCCCCCTTACCATTTTGAGGGTTACGCCCCTGAAATCGAGAAAATTCGTTAATTTAGCACGTAGGCTTACCTAAAACTTTATTTTAGACATCCCCACACCAAAAATTAACTTAAAAATCACTTTTGAAATTGTTACCCCCCTTAAAATTTTTGAGGGTTACGCCCCTGAAATCTATAAAAAAATGAAATATAACCTCAAGGCATACCTCCCACATAATTTTTGACACCCCTACATATCAAATTCCATAAAAAAAACAACAAAAAGCTAGTAGTGATGGTGGCTGTGAACCCTAACATACTACTTCTCGTGCATGTTTTGGCACCGAAACAGTTTCGGTGCCAAATCTATTGTATTTCGGTGCATGTTATTCCACTTTTCTGTTGAGTTCACAGCCACCATCACTACTAGCTTTTTGTTGTTTTTTTTATGGAATTTGATATGTAGGGGTGTCAAAAATTATGTGGGAGGTATGCCTTGAGGTTATATTTCAATTTTTTATAGATTTCAGGGGCGTAACCCTCAAACATTTTAAGGGGGGTAACAATTTCAAAAGTGATTTTTAAGTTAATTTTTGGTGTGGGGATGTCTAAAATAAAGTTTTAGGTAAGCCTACGTGCTAAATTAACGAATTTTCTCGATTTCAGGGGCGTAACCCTCAAAAATGGTAAGGGGGGTTACAATTTCAAAAGTGATTTTTAAGTTAATTTTTGGTGTGGGGATGTCTAAAATAAAGTTTTAGGTAAGCCTACGTGCTAAATTAACGAATTTTCTCGATTTCAGGGGCGTAACCCTCAAAAATGGTAAGGGGGGTTACAATTTCAAAAGTGATTTTTAAGTAAATTTTTGGTGTGGGGATGTCTAAAATAAAGTTTTAGGTAAGCCTACGTGCTAAATTACGATTTTTATCGATTTCAGGGGCGTAACCCTCAAAAATGGTAAGGGGGGTTACAATTTCAAAAGTGATTTTTAAGTTAATTTTTGGTGTGGGGATGTCTAAAATAAAGTTTGGGGTATGCCTTGAGGTTATATTTCAATTTTTTTTATCAATTCCATGGGCGTAACCCTAAAAAAAATGGTAAGGGGGTAACAATTTCAAAAGTGATTTTTAAGTTAATTTTTGGTGTGGGGATGTCTAAAATAAAGTTTTAGGTAAGCCTGCGTGCTAAATTAACGTTTTTTTATCAATTCCATGGGCGTAACCCTTTAAAATGATAAGGGGGTAAAATCCTAAAAGTGGTTTTTAATGTAAATTTTTGCAATGGGGATGTCTAAAATAGAGTTTGGGGTATGCCTAGAGTGAAAATTTACGATTTTTACCGATTTCATGGGCGTATCCCTAAAAAATGATCAGGGGGTAAACTCATAAAATTGCCATCATACGTCAAAATCTTTTTAGTAACACATCCGGTATTGCCTCAGAGGTCAGTTCTATTTGGCTGCGTTACTTTCACACACAAGCTCAAATAACGCGACAGGATTAGACAAACCCTTGTTAGTTAACAACAGAAATGACTTTGAAACGTTTATCGATAGATTAAATGAAAGTGATATATTAGGTTATACTGACAAAAATAGGGCGACAATCAAATACACCTTGGAAGCCTTAGTCAGTACGAGTGTTTTTCAGCCTTTGCTTCCTAGGTTTCTGACCTTGCCTCCTAGGTTTCTGTCTTTGCCTCTTAGGTTTCTGCCCTTGCCTCCTAGGTTTCTGCCCTTGCCTCCTAGGTTTCTGCCCTTGCCTCCTAGGTTTCTGACCTTGCCTCCTAGGTTTCTGCCCTTGCCCACGACCTCTCGAACCACGCACTTAACAAACTACCAACTTAATAAACCACAAACTCACGAACAACGAACTTAACAAACCACGAACCACGGACTTACCGAACCTTCAACTCACGAACCGCGAACCACAACCCACGAACCATGGACTTAACGAACCATCAACTAACGAACCACGAACCACAACCCCACGAACCACGGACTTAACGAATCCTCAACTCACGAACCGCGAACCACAACCCCTACGAACCATGGACTTAACGAACCATCAACTAACGAACCACGAACCACAACCCCACGAACCACGGACTTAACGAACCATCAACTAACAAACCACGAACCACAACCCCTACGAACCATGGACTTAACGAACCATCAACTAACGAACCATGAACCACAACCCCACGAACCACGGCCTTAACGAACCATCAACTAACGAACCACAAACTCACGAACAACGAACTTAACAAACCACGAACTTAACGAACCATCAACTCACGAACCGCGAACCACAACCCCTACGAACCATGGACTTAACGAACCATCAACTAACGAACCACGAACCACAACCCCACGAACCTGCCCTTGCCTCCTAGGTTTCTGCCCTTGCCTCCTAGGTTTCTGACCTTGTCTCCTAGGTTTCTGACCTTGCCTCCTAGGTTCTGCCTACATTTTTGTGATCTGGTGGTAATATTTTTCTCGGCCTATGGGAAGACCTTGACGAATTTGGGGAAACATGTGAACGTGACCTATGTTAAAGAGGGGGCCAATACAACAAAGTTGGTAAATAACCCCCTGTTTAAAACCATGACGCCTATTGGTGAAGACCTGTATGAGGTGTCGCTTGGAAAACGAAGTATCCTGTGGGATCTTCCTTCACAGATTGGTTTTTTCGTCTACCAGTACGCCAAATTGCGAATGTTGGAATTTTACTATGACTTCCTGGATAGATTCGTAGAGAGGTCCGACTTTCAACTCTGTGAAATGGATACAGATAGTCTGTACTTGGCACTCAGCGAGTCATCATTAGAAGGGGTCGTTAAAATGGATAGGGTAAACGAGTTTTTCTCCCAGTACGACAAATGTTTCCCTTCCGAAACTTGTGAAGAGAACGCTGGAGGCAATGTTAAAGAACGATCGTGGCAATGTTAGAGAACGCTCGAGGTAATGTTAGAGAACGCTCGAGGCAATGTCAGAGAACGCTCGAGGTAATGTTAGAGAACGATCGAAGAACGCTGGAGGCAGTGTTAAAGAACGATCGTGGCAATGTTAGAGAACGATCGAGGCGTGATTTGTTCTAACTTTTTGGAGTTTGGAAGTAATTATCTGTCTGATGTGTCTAACTTTTATGAGTATGGGAGTAGATTTGTATGGTTTTAAGGTCTACTTTTTGACTATGAGCCTAAATTGTGTGTTCTGGCGGCAAAATCTTAGTGATTTGGTCTAACATTTTGGACCTTGAATATAACTTCCTGCTCGTTGTATCCAACTATTTATAACTGTCATGGCACTCCTGGTATTGCAGCCGGGGTCAAAACGCGTTCAAGTAACCCGCCACTTGTATTATTTCCCTCACCATTGACCCGCTAGGTGGATTGTATCAGGGGCCGAATCGGTTTAAAGTAACCCATGCATCAGACTCGACAGCACTTCAAGTTGAAAATGAGGTCAGTTATCACGATAACAGTAATCCTCTTCTCTGATTAGTTAATCCCGAGGTCAGTCATTTCGTTGATGGGTGTCCGATAGAAATCTTCTTCTCTGATTGGTTAACCTAGATATTAGTCGAGGGTGGAATAGTGTCGTCCAACTTTTATTTACCATATTATATTTAAACTAGTCGGATGTGAGACTTCGTGTTATAAGCGCGCTTGATTCACGGACGTTTATTTTCATAGTACTGTTCAGTCTTGCGGTCTGTGTTGTAGTGGAATATTTTACGTTGTAAGTTGAATTTTTTTTCTGTTTTTCTCTTAGCTCATAACGATGTGATAGGTTATCATTAAAGGAATTTCAGTTGTATTAATGGTTATGTGTATAAAGTACGTCTGTTAAGCCTTGTCGAGTGTATTATTCCTTCGTTTTTCATATGTTTATCTTATTGGTTCTTTAAAAAGTAGATATTTCAAGTCTTTTTGTAATTGATATTCAATGTTATTAATGTGTTACACTGGTGGTAAGGTAAAAATACGAATGAAGGCGGAACGCTAGGCGAGGTAAAGAGAGAGAGAGAGAGAGAGAGAGAGAGAGAGAGAGAGAGAGAGGAAGAAAGGTGGAATGGTAGGAGAGAAGTCTAGTAGGGGTTAGAAGAGAGAGAGAGCGAGCGAGAGAGAAGCATATGAGAAAGAAGGCGAGATGCTAGGTATAAATGGTGAGAATAATCAAGTGTTACAATAGGAGGGACGCTAAAAATATGAGGGAGGGCGGGGGAGCTAAAGGGAGAGGCGGAGGGTGGACTGATAGGTTAGAAGTCTAAGAGAGGAATGGCGATAAAGAGAGAGCGAGAGAGAAGGAAGGCGCGATGATAGGGATAAATGGAGAGAATGAGTAAGTGTTCCAATGGCGGGACATCTAGGCTGGAATAGTAGAGAGAGAGAGAGAGAGAGAGAGAGAGAGATTTAGGGGAGCTAAGTAGAGCTAATGGGTTTAAATGGAGAGAATGAGTAAGTGTTACAATGGAGGGAAGTCTATGACGGAAGCTAAATGTACGATGGAGGGGAATGTTAGGAGAGAGAGAGGATGAAAGCTGGTGTGGTAGGAGAGACGTCTAGGAGTGAGAGAGAAGTCTAGTGAAAGAGAGAGATAGCGAGAGAGAGAGAGAGAGAGAGAGCTGGAGAGGGAGAGAGAACAAGAGAGAATGATCGAGAGCGACAGCGATGGAGAGGGAGAGAGAGAGATAGCGAGAGAGAGAGAGAGAGAGAGAGAGAGATGCTAGGACCGCATCCACAATTAGTCCAATCTCATCCCTGACCATAAAGATGAATCTCAGCATAGAGCACGAGCTCCGTCGCACCCCGACTGTGGTCACTGTTAACTCCCCTTGTCTCTCGTGTACATTAGGCGTAAAATACGCCTACTATATATCTTTGTTAATTTACGCCTAAATACGGGTCAAATGGACCCTTGTATACTACTCACGATTACTGAAAAACCGCGAAGTAGTGTCACCCACTCATTTTTAACATACGTACATTTTTTGCGTATGTATAATATCAATAAGTGTATATTAGACCATATAGGTGCATATGTTATCATTAGAACATTAAAGAATAGTTTCAAACATGTAAATAAAATATTAATAGTATAAATAACATACATAAAATAATGGTTTTTCTTATAATAATTGCTCAATTTGGAATTTTTGAACAATCCACGATGTACTGAGGCCCGGGTAAATGAACCGCGAAGTAGCGAGGGATGACTGTATTCTCTCTA
Source organism: Megaustenia siamemsis (assembly GCA_032433765.1). Classification (NCBI taxonomy): domain Eukaryota; kingdom Metazoa; phylum Mollusca; class Gastropoda; order Stylommatophora; family Ariophantidae; genus Megaustenia; species Megaustenia siamemsis. The sequence continues at coordinate 6,822,865 of JAVIAB010000024.1, forward strand.
CCTACCTGCTTGCCTGACTGCCTGCCTACCTACCTACATATATCTTCTGTTCATTCAAGATTTACTATCTTTAGATACAGAAACTGACACCCGTTTCGGCAAAGATGCTACCACATTTGCCTGCCTTTCTAGGTGTGTTTGGTAAAACAGCAAATTGACAACTGAAACAAAGGAAACAGTTTACAACACCTGCATTATCAGTATCCTTTTATATGGCAGTGAATCATGGACAACTTATGCAAAGCAAGAGAGAGGGCTAAATGCATTCCATATGCAATGCCAGTACCATATTCTTGATATCACCTGGACGGACACAGTAACACTCGCACAGGCCTCCCGAACATCTACACTCAGCTCAATGTAGGTTATGCTGGCTTGATTACTTACACAGTATGAAAGATGGTCATGTACCAAAAGATATACTTTATTGAGTTATTTGCGGGTCATCATCATTGCACTCCGAACATGTCCATAGATGCTCAGATCCCCTCCTCAGCAATTCCCGCAGTGCCCAGCGACTGACGACTCCAGTTCTATGTTGGTTGATAAGTCTTCTTACACGGCCACTAAGTGTCTCATTTCTTGCTGAGCCCATCTTAACACCCATTTCCATCATCCGAAGAAGTGACGTGGATCTGTGTTTGTCGAAGTCCTGTGCTCTTCCCACATCTCGGAGGGCATTGATGATGTCCACCCGATCCATTGGTTGCCCGTCCTCAACGACAGCGTAGCTAGCCAACCTGTCCGCCCTTTCATTTTCCCGTACTCCCGCATGGCCAGGGGCATAGACAAAGGTGACCTTACGTATTTTGGATTTCTGCAACGACTCTACCCATTGCATGCGTACAAAGCCCGCCTCCACTTTTTTAATCATGCTCATTGAATCACTCAGTATACATGCGTGGGTGTAGTCTTGTGACTCTAACCATTTGAATGCCTTGGTCACTGCCATCGCCTCCATCGTCATGCTACTCGTGGTCATGACGTATGCACCGCTGTCTTCTTTGACTATTCTGCCTGCCGAGCGTGCAGTAAATGCCCATGAACTTCTTTGGTGTCGTATTACAGATCCGTATGTATAGATGACTGCATCTTTCTCATCGGTGTTATCGCAGATGAGACCGTTGACCTCGGCATTAACCACGACCGAGTTCTGTTCCCTACTTTTCCTGTTGATATACTTTATGGAGAACTAGCAGATGGAAAAAGAACTAGGGAGAATAAAAAAAACTCTGATTTATAGACGTGTGTAAGACATAACATGAAGACACTGAACATAAACACTCCAGCCTAGGAAGAGATAGCCGTAGACCAAAATCTTTGGAAACACATTCTAAAGCTCTGACTCAAGCAAGAAGCAGGCAGAATCATAATAAAAGAAAGTACACTGAAAAAGACAAGAAAAAATAATATATACTATGGGCATTGCAAAATCCAAAGTCAACTACGACTGACGGAGGCTACTACTACTCATTCAAGTCAAAAAACAGAACATAATGGCAGAAATTCTAGACTCTCTATGTTCAATGATCTTAAGCCTAATAATTTGCACAGAACCCACATTATATATTGACTGACGTCACTATTCTGGGATGCACTTTGTGCTTAGTAATTTTGATTTCCATATTTGACCAAGGTTTCTGAAAGTCATTGCTGCCTTTGCATTTCAGATTCCAATTTCTTTCTTTGTGTCTCTTTCTTGAATGCAAATCATCACCATTACCGAGTGCAGAGTGCAGTCTTCGCATCGAAGGCTGGCTACTGTGGTACGTCATTCCACTTTCTCTTGCTTTGATGATTCAGATTGTCATAGGTTGACTTGTCCATCTTTTCATGTTACTCGTCCATGTTAGTCTTGGTCTCCCTCTTTTATCTTGTATTTTCCCTTCCAAGATTACTTTTAGTAGGCTGTTGTGTCTTAACGGGACCCAAAAATCGCATTTGTCTTGTTTGAATTGTGTTTAGTAGTTCTCTTTTCATTTTTAGTTGTTTAAAGACTTCATCGTTTGTTTTATTTTCTTTCCATCCAATTCTATCTTATATTCTAAAAATCCACATTTCAAAGCTTCAATTTTCTGTTCCTTTATCATGTCTAATGTCCATGTTTCTGCACCATACAGGAAAGTTGAGAAGATATACCATTTTGCTATTCTTAGTTTTAGTCCAGGTAATATTTGTTGGTGTTAGTATATTTCTCATGGCATTAAAATTACTTTTTGCCGTTCCTATTCTTCTGAATGCAAATATAGCACCAAAATAACATAAAATAAAAATAAAAACTAAATAAAAAAGAACTACATTTAAAGGATATTATAGGAAACTATGGGAGCCGCGATAGCTCAGTGGTTAGTGAACTGGACTACAAAGGACAAGAGGTAGAGTTTGATTTCAACTGACGGCTCCCGGTTCACCCAGCCTATAATGGGTACCGGATATTTTTCTGGGAAAGTAAAATGGCACGGGCGTAATACTGACCACATTACCCCAAAAATCATGTGCCGAGGGTCTGTAAAATTTATGGTCACTAACACCATATTCCATATACGCCACTTGGCGTGAAGGGGGTACTTTACTTTTTTTTTTTTTTATAGAAAACTACTTCTTTTTCTTCTTTGTTAACTTATTGGCAGGTTGTGTTGCGAATGTTCTGTAGTCCTGTGCATCCATCCGCAGCATTTATTTGTTTATGAACGGATGGAGGAACAATAAAAGCTCGTGCATAAAAAGGAACAATTTGAAGCTCATCAACGACTTCTTTAGAGTAGTGGGGCCATTATTATACAGTCTTCTTTCTTCTTCTACCTTTTTAGCTCCCAGTGGAGCATAGGTCTTCAACAAATACTTTCCAAGTCGTTCTGTTTTTTGCCATTCTTTTAAGAACATTCCATGTCTTCCCCATCATCTTCATCTCTGCTTCTATCTGTCTTCTCCAAGAATTCCTTGGTCTTCCTCTTTGTCTTTTCCCCTGGGGATTCCAAAAAAAGGCCTGTTGTGTAATACTCTCAGTTGGCTTCCGTAGTGTGTGTCCTATCCAGCGCCATCATCTTCGCTGTATCTCTTTAGTGATTTTGTCCTGCCATTTCCATCCTTTTATTCTGCGTAAGTATCCATTAATGAAAGTCTGTATCTTCGTGATTGTCAATTTTTATTATACAGCAACTATCATTAATTAAATCAGGTAAATGAATCTAAATATCTGGGAACAATGTTAACCTCGGACAGAATTGTACAACAGAGGTGAGATGCAGAATGGCTCAGGCAGAAGAAGCTTTCCAAAAAATGAGGAAGCTATTGTGCAATCCATTTTTGACAATAGAAACAAGAAAAAGATTTCTTAAGTGATATATAGAGCCAGTCCTAACATATAGATGTGAATCATAGACAATAGGACAACACACAAGAAAATCACTGGAGGTTGTAGAAATGTGGTTTTACTGAAGAATGTTGAAAACACCATGGACAACTAAGAAGTGTAATGAAAATATTCTGAAGGAAGCCAAAGCAAAGATAGAGAGAGCTAATTTCCAATATTAGGAAGAAACCATCATCATTTTTTCATGTAATGAGAAGGGAACAGCTGGAATATATTGTGACAACTGTGAAAATTGAGGGACAAAGAGATAGACGGAAGCAAAATGAAAAAAATAACAGACAGCTTAAGAGAATGGCTTGGCAGAAGTCCAACAACAGAAATAATAAATAACTCGAAATCTGAAGTTGTGGAGAGACATGATCACCTACGTCAGCTGGCATGGTAGTTGATAACGATGATTAAACAGTGAATTCTTTATATTAGAATCCAGGATAATGAAAAAGCACATAGGTTATCTTAGCTAGGAGCATCAGTGCCACGCATGTCAACAAGCAATAATTACAAAACATGAACCAGATTCTAAGAATCAATAACCAATAAAGATGCTGAACCAGTGGGGCATTGTTAAAATTGACTTCTTCTATCTATCTATTGTCCTTTCGAGCCGAAGACGGCACATAGGGCAGAACCACAATCTCAAAAACAGAAACCGTGCGTGCAAAAGTGGCACATATTGTAGAGATCACTGCTAAAAATGTTGTTAAAATTGTTAACATTGTTAAAATTGACTTCTTACTGCCCACAGAAGTCAGACCCACATGACCTAATTAAAAAGACAAAAAGAAGAGACCAAAATCTTGTGTTCCAACTGAAACAGGCCAGTTTCTGGCCAATCTTTGGTAATCAACATGTAAACAGACTTATAGAAATGGCAGGACAAAATCAGTAACTTAGAGCAATCGGAAAGTACCAGATAAATACCAGTGGACAAAGAGATATGACAAAGAGAATGGTGCTGGATAGGACACACATTGTGGAAACCAGCTAAGAGTATTACATGACAAGCCCTTTTTTTTAATCCCCAGGGGAGAAGACAAAGGGGAAGGTCAAATTATACTTGGAAAGGACAGGTGAAAGCAGAGATGTAAATGACAGGGAAGACATGGAATGATTTTAAGAAAATGGTAAGAAACGGGACGGCTTGGAAAGTATTTGTTTAAGACCTATGCTCCACAGGGAGTTGAAAGGAAGAAAAAGAAGAAATAGGCTTGCTTGAAACAAATTGAAGACATTCTAACCACCACGTAGAGACAGCAGATAACAGCCCCCACATAATGAACTTATACGATTCCAGTATCTTACAACAAATTCAGCCATTGATAACAATGTCTGAACAACTCAAAAAGACACACATCTTTGAACAAGATATTAAGCGCTGTAAAAACAAAACAAACCACCAGCTCACAGCTGAAAGGGTTTAAAACAAGCTTAAAATATTGCACAGGCTGGTCTTCTACTGAATTAAACAAAAAATACTCAAGAAATGAGAGGATTAAAGAAAAGACAATGTTGGTGATTGATTATGAACAAGCTCAAAGCGTTATAAGAAAGGCAAAAGGGGTTTTTGATTATAAACAAGCGCAAAGCATTTCAGGGGGAAAAACCTGGTATAGAATAAAAGAACTAAACAAACACTGGCAGTGAGAAAACTGAGAAGAAAACATGAAGCTAGGCTGAATATACAAAACGAAAGCCAGTTTTTTTTTTATTATCTAGAATCCAGCAAAGGCTTTTTAATTCAAACAAACATTGCCAACAAAAAAGTTGAATTTGACGAGGTGTGACAGGGCACACATTAAATGGTTATAGCACATTTGTTAATAGAGAAAGTTAGTAAACATCTGTATGTTCTATATATCTATATACTTCCCCTCAATATGGCGGATTGGTGGCAGGAACCGTTGAGGCTCAGTCTGAAAAGTGTTCCTTTTTGCAGTTTCCTCATATTCCAAGTTCAACTTGCTACCGGAGCTACTGAGTTTAGTGCTCTGTGCACACTGTGAGCTGTGTTTTTCATTCGGATCGTGTTTCAACATTCCAGTTGCTTACAATGAATGATGATATAGTTTGAAAAAAAGTACAGTTCAGCTATGTTTACTTTCGGTGCCGTTGGCCTTATGTCTTTTGACGTGAGTAGTATACAATGTTGTATTTGACCCAAATTTAGGTGCTAAATTAACAAAGATATATAGTAGGTGCGCGGCGCACCTAATGTACCGTAGGTGCAGGGGGAGTTAACCGTGACCTCTAGTCCCGGTGACCCCGGAAGTGCCCTGTTTATGTCTGGTGTGTGCTGACTTTGGAGTGCTTGGTGTACTTGAGCGATAGTGATAGGTTAGTAGATTATACAACATCAATGAAAAACATTAAATTTAAAACAGAAGACGAAGATATATTTTTTATTCTTTTATTATCTCAATAGGTGTATAACATACATTGATATTATATAACAGTACAAAAATATTTAGTACACAAAGTCAATATATAGTACAAGGATAACATTTATTTATAGATAGGTAGTTGGGTGTCTGCTTAGCGTTGTGGCATAAATGAATCATAAGGGGTGAAACTGTTAGAGATTGCTGGTTAGGCTAAGCTGGTAGTGTAAAGAGTTAAATATCTAAAGGCGTAGTCGAGACGTTATCATCAGCTACCTTCTTTTTATATAGAAATAGGAAAGAGCATTTCTTGTTTGACTGTAGGAAAATATGGAATTATTTAAGACTTTGAAACCTACATTTTTCCCACCCTTAGCCTTTTGCGTAGCGAGAACCTCTAAAAACATATCTTTATCTAATTTGTTGTGTTGCTTGCTTAGCCCTTTACAACTGATTTTATCGTAATCCCCACTACAATGGTACGTCTTACTACATAAGCTAACAAGAGCTGTTCCTTCGTACTCTAGTTTAAAAAGCCCGGGCGTTCGTTTGGTGTACGCTTTAACACCCTTACAGTTTATACAGTCTGTCTTGCTAATATGCTCATCGCAAAACTCGGCAGGAAACCAGTCTTTATATACACTATTAAACTCATCCCGCAGACCTGACTTAACTATGTCCTCTAGCTTAGGTGCGCTTAAGGCTAAGTATAAACTATCAGTATCTGTTTCACATAACTGAAAGTTGGACCTATCTACAAACTTATCTAAGAACTCGAAATAAAAATCTAACATACGAAGTTTTGCATATTGATAGACGAAGAAACCAATTTGATGGGGCAAGTCCCAAACAGTTTTCTTTTTCTCCATCTCAATTTCAAAAAGATCCTCCCCTATTTCAGTCATCTTTTTAAACCGGGAACTATTAATCATTTTCGATATCTCAGCCCCTGAACGTACGAGACAGCGCTATGATTGGCCTTATTGGTTAGAGTCTTCCCGTAGGCTGAGTTTCCTAAGAGCTTCATCGTATCGCTTACTATAGATTGACTTTCATCTAGATCACCAGCCCGCCTAGCGTCAGAAACCATTTCGCCAAACTTTTTAAAACAACTAGACGGTTGATATTCTATCACTTGATAAATTTTTGTTACCTCCAAGCCGTGGTCTAAATACCAGTTTAACAGTGGTGTTGCCAACAAAATTTTTTCCCCGATATAACTACCGATTAGGGTGCGACGAGGGGTTGACAACAAGTTATGTTTGAGGGCATATTCACCCATAAACGGGCCAATATCATCACACGTGACGTCAATATTTTTGAAAATTGGAGTCATCTCACTGAAATGGTCCTTCAGGCGGTCGGGGACGTGTAGATCACATTCCACTAATCCAAAACATGTCCCATCTGAAATAGAAGCCAGAATCTGTTTATCACTGAGAGGGAGCCCTTCTTTAGAGTAAGAGGGTCTAGCTCTAGGGATGGCTTTAGAAAGGAAAGCCCTAATGGTTGGGTCAGACTTTTTCAGAGCCTGCCACTCACATTCCCACATAACTTCTACTGGGACTTTTACCTCCTCGGTTAGGTAGGTGTGTATCTCACAGGTTTTTTCAAACAGCTCGAACAAGGGCTTATTATTAACAGGGTTTCTATCTTTATCTTTGGTGAGGGGACAGTCTTTGTGACCATGGTACAGACAACCATGAAAATTGTAGCCTCTTCTATTGGATTTATCCCACCCATCCACGGGGATGTTTCTATCACCTAACCGAAACTCCCTTCCATTAAACTGAGTTTTCAACTCCACCCCTTTTTGGTGAGCAACCCACGTTAGCCACTCTCTACTTTGTTGGACATAATAGTTATCTTTTTCGACCCTAAACCCGGTCTCCATTCTTCTAATAATTGGATAATCTGTTGGCATTGGGTTCATCAGAGCCCAAAGATACAACGCGTTGGCATCGTAACCTTGGATGGATTTGACTACCTTTCCGCCCCTAATAAACGTTTTGCCTATCTCGTGATACCTATGGAAAATTATAGAGGGACCCCCAACGATATTATCTCTAATCATTTTGTGTAGACTCGCCTGTTTGCTCGAACATAAACTAAACATTACACCCCTATCAACGGTCTTAAAAAGATACTTTAAACAAACACCCGGAACCGAAATGGCGTCTTTAAAACAGTCCACACCCCGCTCCCCATAAAAGCGAACCTGCTGCTCCAAGGCTTCTAAAAAGGGGACTACATCTTTGTTGTTATACCACACCAAAAAGTCCCTAAGTGTGGTCATGTTATTGTCCTGCCATACCTTTTTGCACAGAGCGTACTCCTCCTTGGAAATGTTGGAATTTTTTAACGACGAATAAAAGGCTTCGTGTGGGGGTAGTTCTGTCTCGTCCAACTTTTGGGGGTCGTCTATATATTCATAACAAAAGTAACCCTTTGTCTCACTAATCTTATAAGCTGCCAGATATTTACTATAGCTAAACCCGGGGGCTAGATAGTTTATTATATCTAAGAACTTTAGATTCGGCGTTGCAATACACATAAAGTTATTGTTTCTTTTAACTATGAACTTGAACGGTTTTGCTACTTTGTAGTCTCCTTCCATTGTATCTGCCTCTTCTTCGTTAACCTCGGTTTCTTCTTCTTCTTCTTCCATACTATCTTCTTCTTCGCCCACTTGGGCAGCGGCATCCATGAAGTGCTTAATTAAATAAGGTTTAATGACGTTGACGTCATATTTCCCCGAGTTAAACCCTATAACTGGAAGCTCTTTTAAATACTCATCAAACTTAGCTATTAGCTTGTCTTTATTCAGAGCATGGAGTTGAGTAAAAATACTTTCAAACCGAGCTCGCAACAACGAGTATGCCTTAGCAGCTATACCAGTGAGATAATCAAGCATCTGACTAACTAAAATTTGTGGGTCACCCTTGGTTATGAAGCATTTTGGGGCCTCCCACCCAGGGACATTTGACGCTACAGAGCAGGAGAGGGGCATGTGTTTAGCTGCAAAGGTAGTCGAATGCGTCTCTTGGGGAACATTCCCATTATCAAAATAACATTCATAATCGAATGTCGCCCTGAATGGGTAAATAAAACACGCTGGAGTACTTATTCCTTCAGCGCTGATCGCGTCCCATACACTTTCAGGTGAAGAGTAAACACCACCTTTATATGTCTCTACAGCCATATCCCCATTGCAAGTTTTTTCATGCCTATCCATACGCCAAAACTTTTTCCACAATTTTCCACATTTTCCACAAGAAAAACTTTTACTCGCCCGGGAAAGATCGTTTATATAAAAGAAGTGGTTTTTGTAAAGTAAAAGACGGAGAGTTTCACTATAACTACTGCCACTTCTCAGGACAATACGCAAGGCTTGTTCAGAATCAAGCTCAAAAATATCTATGTTTACTGAAAAACAAGTTTCTAAGAGAGGCATTTCGGCAAGAGTTACACCGTGAAAGTTACTTAACTTTAGAGACGGGTTAAACTGTTTGAAAAGTAGTCTTGAAGCCTTCCTAACATCCTCAACAGAACCACCTCGATGGACAGCTAGACAACGGAAGAAGCAGAGATTGTCATTGTAAACTTTAGAACGGGAATCGATTTGAAGGGTATTAATACCATGATTTGATGCAATGTAGGGTGGAATATCTAACAGACACCCTATAGGATAATCTTGAAGTTTATAAACATAAACACTCGTACTGACTAATGCTTCTAAGGTATATTTGGTTGTCTCCCTGTTTTTATTTGCATACCCTAATATATCACTTTCATTAATCTATCAACAAATGTTTCAAAATCATTTCTGTTGTTAACTAACAAGGGTTTGTCTAACCCTGTCGCGTTATTCGAGCTGGCGTGAAAGTAACGCAACCCCTGTGTCTCTCTATGTCTTAAGACTAGATGATGACTATAATTCACCTTGAAACGCTTTTTCTGGGCTTGGAAAAGTGGGTTTACAAGGGTCGTCCAATCTATAGGAGTATCAGGTTGATGAAATATAGTGTACGTGTCCATGTATTTGTTCCGACGTTCATGTGTTCTAATAGCTAACCAGTTGTTCTTATATATCTTCTTAATATCTTGAGGTAACTTATTTAAAGAGTCTATTTCATTAATAAGTCTTGGTCTCTTTGAGGGTTCTTGAGTCGACCTCTTTACTGCCCGTTTGCGTGAGGTTGTCGATACCAGTGGGCCTGCTGGCGTTGATCGTGTTGAGGTGTCCACAGCGGTGTCATGGCTAGCAAGATGTACTTGCAGATGGCTTGCCCCAGAAAAGCTTTGTTGACAGATGTGGCAGATATGGGGGTTAGCACAGGTCTCTTTAGAAGGTACATTAGCTGCTGAGGCAGGGGTTGGTGATGCAGGAACTGCTGATACAAGAGATGCAGGATGCTCTGTCTTGATATGTTTGGCAAGATTGTCAGCTCTATTATATACTCGTTCACAAACATCACATTTGTATTCCTGACGCCCATGTACACTAGCAACATGTCGTTTCACGATCCGGCTCCGGGTGAAAGTTTTGGAGCAGAGATGACAAGTGTTAGACATCTGTAGAAAAGAAATTGAAACATTACAACTAAAGAGTAAAGAACAGTAAACATTACAAGAAAAGTAAACAACAAGATACACAACTTATCGAAATTAGGTCACAAAAGTAACACGTGGATACTAAACAACCAACTTATCGAAAACAGGTTACTAAAATAACACGTGGATACTAAACAACCAACTTATCGAAAACAGGTTACTAAAGTAACACGTGGATACTAAACAACCAACTTATCGAAAACAGGTTACTAAAGTAACATACTATAACATTAAAGATCTAAGATAACACTTACTTTTTTATGTGTTTGAAGGTACAAGACACATCCGTAGGCAACAACTGTAAGCGAAAGTCTGATTACAAGCTTCAAAGTCGCGTTATATATAAGCCAGAAACACCGAAAGTGTTACTAAAAATAGAACTGACCGCTGATGCAATACCGGAAGTGTTACTAAAAATAGCTTTTGACTGCTGACGTGATGCCCGTGGAGTTTCTAAAAATAGATTTTGACCTATGATGCAATACCAGGCAACTTTATAGGAGTTTTTCTCCTTGACCCTTTATGAGGGGACGCCTATGAAACTGTTAAAGATAGTAAATTTAACCTCTAGACATACTCCAAACTTTACATTAAACATCGCCGTATCAAGAATTTACATAAAAACAACACCTTTATGGTGTTACGCCCCTTGACCCTTTATGAGGGCTACGCCCATGAAACTTAAAAATAGTCAATTTAACATCTAGACATACCACAAACTTTATTTTAGTCATCCACATAGCAAAATTTTACTAAAAAACCACTTTTATGGTGGTTACCCCCTTGTCCATTTTTGATGGTTACGCCCATGAAATCGATAAAAATAATAAATTTACACTCTAGACATACCCCAAACTTTATATTAAGCATCCCTGTATCAAGAATTTACATAAAAACAACTTTTGAAATTACTACCCCTGTACCCATTTTTGGCGGTTACGCCCATGAAACTGTTAAAGATAGTAAATTTAACAGCTAGACATACCCCAAACTTTATATTAAACATCCCCGTATCAAGAATTTACTTAAAAATCACTTTTGAAATTACTACCCCGTACCCATTTTTGGCGGTTACGCCCATGAAATCGATAAAAAATTGAAATTTAACCTATTGGTATACCTCAAACATAATATTTGACACGCCCATGTATCAAATTTGCCTGAAAAATCATCAAAAAATTAGTAGTATATATCTAGTGATAGGACGTGGAAACTGCCGCCAGCGGCAGAATATCCTTATAAATAGTCTACCGGCAGATTTTTCTGCCTCCAGGAATATTCTTATATAAATAGTCTACCGGCAGATTTGTTTTTCTTATATGAGAGTCTCCCCGGCCAATCACTGGATATATACTACTAATTTTTGATGATTTTTCAGGCAAATTGATACATGGGCGTGTCAAATATTATGTTTGAGGTATACCAATAGGTTAAATTTCAATTTTTTATCGATTTCATGGGCGTAACCGCCAAAAATGGGTACGGGGGTAGTAATTTCAAAAGTGATTTTAAGTAAATTCTTGATACGGGGATGTTTAATATAAAGTTTGGGGTATGTCTAGCTGTTAATTTACTATCTTTAACAGTTTCATGGGCGTAACCGCCAAAAATGGTACAGGGTAGTAATTTCAAAAGTTGTTTTTATGTAAATTCTTGATACAGGGATGCTTAATATAAAGTTTGGGGTATGTCTAGAGTGTAAATTTATTATTTTTATCGATTTCATGGGCGTAACCATCAAAAATGGACAAGGGGTAACCACCATAAAGTGGTTTTTTAGTAAAATTTTGCTATGTGGATGACTAAAATAAAGTTTGTGGTATGTCTAGATGTTAAATTGACTATTTTTAAGTTTCATGGGCGTAGCCCTCATAAAGGGTCAAGGGGCGTAACAACCATAAAGGTGTGTTTTTATGTAAATTCTTGATACGGCGATGTTTAATGTAAAGTTTGGAGTATGTCTAGAGGTTAAATTTACTATCTTTAACAGTTTCATAGGCGTCCCCTCATAAAGGGTCAAGGAGAAAAACTCCTATAAAGTTGCCTGGTATTGCATCATAGGTCAAAATCTATTTTTAGAAACTCCACGGGCATCACGTCAGCAGTCAAAAGCTATTTTTAGTAACACTTCCGGTATTGCATCAGCGGTCAGTTCTATTTTTAGTAACACTTCCGGTGTTTCTGGCTTATATATAACGCGACTTTGAAGCTTGTAATCAGACTTTCGCTTACAGTTGTTGCCTACGGATGTGTCTTGTACCTTCAAACACATAAAAAAGTAAGTGTTATCTTAGATCTTTAATGTTATAGTATGTTACTTTAGTAACCTGTTTTCGATAAGTTGGTTGTTTAGTATCCACGTGTTACTTTAGTAACCTGTTTTCGATAAGTTGGTTGTTTAGTATCCACGTGTTATTTTAGTAACCTGTTTTCGATAAGTTGGTTGTTTAGTATCCGCGTGTTACTTTTGTGACCTAATTTCGATAAGTTGTGTATCTTGTTGTTTACTTTTCTTGTAATGTTTACTGTTCTTTACTCTTTAGTTGTAATGTTTCAATTTCTTTTCTACAGATGTCTAACACTTGTCATCTCTGCTCCAAAACTTTCACCCGGAGCCGGATCGTGAAACGACATGTTGCTAGTGTACATGGGCGTCAGGAATACAAATGTGATGTTTGTGAACGAGTATATAATAGAGCTGACAATCTTGCCAAACATATCAAGACAGAGCATCCTGCATCTCTTGTATCAGCAGTTCCTGCATCACCAACCCCTGCCTCAGCAGCTAATGTACCTTCTAAAGAGACCTGTGCTAACCCCCATATCTGCCACATCTGTCAACAAAGCTTTTCTGGGGCAAGCCATCTGCAAGTACATCTTGCTAGCCATGACACCGCTGTGGACACCTCAACACGATCAACGCCAGCAGGCCCACTGGTATCGACAACCTCACGCAAACGGGCAGTAAAGAGGTCGACTCAAGAACCCTCAAAGAGACCAAGACTTATTAATGAAATAGACTCTTTAAATAAGTTACCTCAAGATATTAAGAAGATATATAAGAACAACTGGTTAGCTATTAGAACACATGAACGTCGGAACAAATACATGGACACGTACACTATATTTCATCAACCTGATACTCCTATAGATTGGACGACCCTTGTAAACCCACTTTTCCAAGCCCAGAAAAAGCGTTTCAAGGTGAATTATAGTCATCATCTAGTCTTAAGACATAGAGAGACACAGGGGTTGCGTTACTTTCACGCCAGCTCGAATAACGCGACAGGGTTAGACAAACCCTTGTTAGTTAACAACAGAAATGATTTTGAAACATTTGTTGATAGATTAAATGAAAGTGATATATTAGGGTATGCAAATAAAAACAGGGAGACAACCAAATATACCTTAGAAGCATTAGTCAGTACGAGTGTTTATGTTTATAAACTTCAAGATTATCCTATAGGGTGTCTGTTAGATATTCCACCCTACATTGCATCAAATCATGGTATTAATACCCTTCAAATCGATTCCCGTTCTAAAGTTTACAATGACAATCTCTGCTTCTTCCGTTGTCTAGCTGTCCATCGAGGTGGTTCTGTTGAGGATGTTAGGAAGGCTTCAAGACTACTTTTCAAACAGTTTAACCCGTCTCTAAAGTTAAGTAACTTTCACGGTGTAACTCTTGCCGAAATGCCTCTCTTAGAAACTTGTTTTTCAGTAAACATAGATATTTTTGAGCTTGATTCTGAACAAGCCTTGCGTATTGTCCTGAGAAGTGGCAGTAGTTATAGTGAAACTCTCCGTCTTTTACTTTACAAAAACCACTTCTTTTATATAAACGATCTTTCCCGGGCGAGTAAAAGTTTTTCTTGTGGAAAATGTGGAAAATTGTGGAAAAAGTTTTGGCGTATGGATAGGCATGAAAAAACTTGCAATGGGGATATGGCTGTAGAGACATATAAAGGTGGTGTTTACTCTTCACCTGAAAGTGTATGGGACGCGATCAGCGCTGAAGGAATAAGTACTCCAGCGTGTTTTATTTACCCATTCAGGGCGACATTCGATTATGAATGTTATTTTGATAATGGGAATGTTCCCCAAGAGACGCATTCGACTACCTTTGCAGCTAAACACATGCCCCTCTCCTGCTCTGTAGCGTCAAATGTCCCTGGGTGGGAGGCCCCAAAATGCTTCATAACCAAGGGTGACCCACAAATTTTAGTTAGTCAGATGCTTGATTATCTCACTGGTATAGCTGCTAAGGCATACTCGTTGTTGCGAGCTCGGTTTGAAAGTATTTTTACTCAACTCCATGCTCTGAATAAAGACAAGCTAATAGCTAAGTTTGATGAGTATTTAAAAGAGCTTCCAGTTATAGGGTTTAACTCGGGGAAATATGACGTCAACGTCATTAAACCTTATTTAATTAAGCACTTCATGGATGCCGCTGCCCAGTGGGCGAAGAAGAAGATAGTATGGAAGAAGAAGAGAAGAAACCGAGGTTAACGAAGAAGAGGCAGATACAATGGAAGGAGACTACAAAGTAGCAAAACCGTTCAAGTTCATAGTTAAAAGAAACAATAACTTTATGTGTATTGCAACGCCGAATCTAAAGTTCTTAGATATAATAAACTATCTAGCCCCCGGGTTTAGCTATAGTAAATATCTGGCAGCTTATAAGATTAGTGAGACAAAGGGTTACTTTTGTTATGAATATATAGACGACCCCCAAAAGTTGGACGAGACAGAACTACCCCCACACGAAGCCTTTTATTCGTCGTTAAAAAATTCCAACATTTCCAAGGAGGAGTACGCTCTGTGCAAAAAGGTATGGCAGGACAATAACATGACCACACTTAGGGACTTTTTGGTGTGGTATAACAACAAAGATGTAGTCCCCTTTTTAGAAGCCTTGGAGCAGCAGGTTCGCTTTTATGGGAGCGGGGTGTGGACTGTTTTAAAGACGCCATTTCGGTTCCGGTGTTTGTTTAAAGTATCTTTTTAAGACCGTTGATAGGGGTGTAATGTTTAGTTTATGTTCGAGCAAACAGGCGAGTCTACACAAAATGATTAGAGATAATATCGTTGGGGGTCCCTCTATAATTTTCCATAGGTATCACGAGGTAGGCAAAACGTTTATTAGGGGCGGAAAGGTAGTCAAATCCATCCAAGGTTACGATGCCAACGCGTTGTATCTTTGGGCTCTGATGAACCCAATGCCAACAGATTATCCAATTATTAGAAGAATGGAGACCGGGTTTAGGGTCGAAAAAGATAACTATTATGTCCAACAAAGTAGAGAGTGGCTAACGTGGGTTGCTCACCAAAAAGGGGTGGAGTTGAAAACTCAGTTTAATGGAAGGGAGTTTCGGTTAGGTGATAGAAACATCCCGTGGATGGGTGGGATAAATCCAATAGAAGAGGCTACAATTTTCATGGTTGTCTGTACCATGGTCACAAAGACTGTCCCCTCACCAAAGATAAAGATAGAAACCCTGTTAATAATAAGCCCTTGTTCGAGCTGTTTGAAAAAACCTGTGAGATACACACCTACCTAACCGAGGAGGTAAAAGTCCCAGTAGAAGTTATGTGGGAATGTGAGTGGCAGGCTCTGAAAAAGTCTGACCCAACCATTAGGGCTTTCCTTTCTAAAGCCATCCCTAGAGCTAGACCCTCTTACTCTAAAGAAGGGCTCCCTCTCAGTGATAAACAGATTCTGGCTTCTATTTCAGATGGGACATGTTTTGGATTAGTGGAATGTGATCTACACGTCCCCGACCGCCTGAAGGACCATTTCAGTGAGATGACTCCAATTTTCAAAAATATTGACGTCACGTGTGATGATATTGGCCCGTTTATGGGTGAATATGCCCTCAAACATAACTTGTTGTCAACCCCTCGTCGCACCCTAATCGGTAGTTATATCGGGGAAAAAATTTTGTTGGCAACACCACTGTTAAACTGGTATTTAGACCACGGCTTGGAGGTAACAAAAATTTATCAAGTGATAGAATATCAACCGTCTAGTTGTTTTAAAAAGTTTGGCGAAATGGTTTCTGACGCTAGGCGGGCTGGTGATCTAGATGAAAGTCAATCTATAGTAAGCGATACGATGAAGCTCTTAGGAAACTCAGCCTACGGGAAGACTCTAACCAATAAGGCCAATCATAGCGCTGTCTCGTACGTTCAGGGGGCTGAGATATCGAAAATGATTAATAGTTCCCGGTTTAAAAAGATGACTGAAATAGGGGAGGATCTTTTTGAAATTGAGATGGAGAAAAAGAAAACTGTTTGGGACTTGCCCCATCAAATTGGTTTCTTCGTCTATCAATATGCAAAACTTCGTATGTTAGATTTTTATTTCGAGTTCTTAGATAAGTTTGTAGATAGGTCCAACTTTCAGTTATGTGAAACAGATACTGATAGTTTATACTTAGCCTTAAGCGCACCTAAGCTAGAGGACATAGTTAAGTCAGGTCTGCGGGATGAGTTTAATAGTGTATATAAAGACTGGTTTCCTGCCGAGTTTTGCGATGAGCATATTAGCAAGACAGACTGTATAAACTGTAAGGGTGTTAAAGCGTACACCAAACGAACGCCCGGGCTTTTTAAACTAGAGTACGAAGGAACAGCTCTTGTTAGCTTATGTAGTAAGACGTACCATTGTAGTGGGGATTACGATAAAATCAGTTGTAAAGGGCTAAGCAAGCAACACAACAAATTAGATAAAGATATGTTTTTAGAGGTTCTCGCTACGCAAAAGGCTAAGGGTGGGAAAAATGTAGGTTTCAAAGTCTTAAATAATTCCATATTTTCCTACAGTCAAACAAGAAATGCTCTTTCCTATTTCTATATAAAAAGAAAGGTAGCTGATGATAACGTCTCGACTACGCCTTTAGATATTTAACTCTTTACACTACCAGCTTAGCCTAACCAGCAATCTCTAACAGTTTCACCCCTTATGATTCATTTATGCCACAACGCTAAGCAGACACCCAACTACCTATCTATAAATAAATGTTATCCTTGTACTATATATTGACTTTGTGTACTAAATATTTTTGTACTGTTATATAATATCAATGTATGTTATACACCTATTGAGATAATAAAAGAATAAAAAATATATCTTCGTCTTCTGTTTTAAATTTAATGTTTTTCATTGATGTTGTATAATCTACTAACCTATCACTATCGCTCAAGTACACCAAGCACTCCAAAGTCAGCACACACCAGACATAAACAGGGCACTTCCGGGGTCACCGGGACTAGAGGTCACGGTTAACTCCCCCTGCACCTACGGTACATTAGGTGCGCCGCGCACCTACTATATATCTTTGTTAATTTAGCACCTAAATTCGGGTCAAATACAACATTGTATACTACTGACGTGTGCTGTAACTGCTATGATGGGGACTGCAGCTGCCTTTTGTTTGTTTGGATTCTTCAATGAGATCAATTTTAATTTGGATAATACCACTAACATGGGTGGTTCAGCAATTATGGATTTTAATTTGGATAATTCAAATAACATGGGTGGTTCAGTAATTATGGATTTTAATTTGGATAATACCACTAACATGGGTGGTTCAGTAATTATGGATTTTAATTTGGATAATTCAAATAACATGGGTGGTTCAGCAATTATGGATTTTAATTTGGATAATACCACTAACATGGGTGGTTCAGTAATTATGGATTTTAATTTGGATAATTCAAATAACATGGGTGGTTCAGTAATTATGGATTTTAATTTGGATAATACCACTAACATGGGTGGTTCAGTAATTATGGATTTTAATTTGGATAATTCAAATAACATGGGTGGTTCAGCAATTATGGATTTTAATTTGGATAATACCACTAACATGGGTGGTTCAGTAATTATGGATTTTAATTTGGATAATTCAAATAACATGGGTGGTTCAGTAATTATGGATTTTAATTTGGATAATTCCACTGACATGGGTGGTTCAGTAATTATGGATTTTAATTCATTTGTAGTGATACCATAAAAGGGAGCTCTTAAAAAACATCAGAAAGAAGCAATCAACATTTTTCGGGCACATCATGAGAAGAGGAAAGTTGGAATACTTGGTTACAACTGGCAAAATAAAAGGAAAGAGAGATCGCAGACGACAAAGAGAGATAATACTGGATAGCTTGGTGTCACGGCATGGAAAACAGTCAACAACAGAACTGATACGATGCACTGTGGATAGAAGATTGTGGAAGGACATGATCGCCTACGCCAACCGGTATGGTACATGATGATGATGATAATACTAGGGCCTTTGACTAACCATAACCGTAACCAGTCTATATGTCTATATATATATATATATATTGTTCTTTTGTGCCAAAGATATGGCAGATAGGTCAGACATTCTACCACAAGGAATAAAAGTGTATACTCTATGTCTGACTATCTTTGTTATCAATCTTCAGACCTTGCACAGAACCAGCATTGTATCTCTGCAACATGTTCCTGTTTTTAGCGAGTTGCTCAATCTCATTATAAGAACTGAAGCCTGCTGTTTTTGCCTTGTCTCAGTGTTGTTCTTAGTGTTTCTCTAGTTTATCCTCTGATTCCAATTTGAGGGCTTGCTTTGAGATTCTCTTGTTATCTCTTCTCACAGCATATCGAGAAGATGAACACCTTCTTCTCATGATTATAGATATTTTGGAAGCTTTGTAATTTCTCTTATTTCTGCACTCATCATCATCGAGTGCCGTCTCCGCAACGAAGGTTGGCTACCATGGAGCGCCATTCTGCTCTGTCTCTTGCTTTGATGGTGCAGGTTGTCATAGTCTAATTTGTCCATCTTTAGATGTTACTCGTCCATGTTAGTCTTGGTCTGCCTTTGCCTCTTTTACTTTGTATTTTCCCCTCCAGGATTACTTTTAGTAGGCTGTTGTATCTTTTAACATGGCCCAAAAATCGCATTTGTCTTGTTTGAATTGTGCTTAGTAGTTCTCTTTTCATTTTTAGTTGTTTTAAGACTTCATCGTTTGTTTTCTTTTCCTTCCATCCAATTCTACCTATTCTTCTATATATCCAAATTTCAAAGGCTTCAATTATCTTTTCTGTTTTCTTGTCTAATGTCCATGTTTATGCACCATATAGTAATATTGAGAAGATGTTACATTTTGCTATTCTTAGTTTTAGCCTTGGTGTTATTTGTTTTGATGTTAGTATGTTCTTCATGACATTAAAATTACTTTTTGCCATTCCTATATGTCTGCACTAGTCTTGAATTTATTCATTAGTAAACAAAGTATTTTTCTGAACCATATATTTAGTAAAAATTGATGGATGTAACAAAGCATGCCAAGTTATAGGCCAAGTATCAACACTATTGAAAAACAAAGCAATAACTACGGAAGCAAAAAGGGCAATATACAAATCAATTTTCTACCAACTCTGAGTTATCAGTGCCAGAATTGGACGCTGGACTCTAGAACAATAAGAAAGATAACGACCACCGAAATGAAATGTGTCAGAAGAATGACAGGAAACAGCTTAAGGGACAGAGTAAGAAACACTGACCTGAGGAAGAAACACGAAATTGAACCAGCCATCGAATACATAAAGAAACAACAGATAAATTGGTTCGGCCACATAACAAGACAAAAAGAACTAACAATGACTCAAAGAGCCATAAACATACGCTACGAAAACGCCAGATTAAGAGGAAGACCGAGAAAGAGATGGATAAAGGGAATACTAGAGTCACTAGGAGGGATAACACCAGAAGAGGCCAACAGAAGAGCAAAGAATCGCAGATTGTTTCTCCCCTCGACGCCAACGGCAGCAGAGGAAGGATAGAATAAAGATGAAGTAGAAGAAGAAGGATGTATATTTATTACAACTCAATAATTTTATTAAAATGATTAATTAAAAATATTATTCCACAAAATTAATTCATTATTGTATATTTTTGCAGCCTCTATATTTTTTTGCACGTATTTTGATAACATAAATGATCTATGGTATTAGAATATGGCATGCATCCAAAAGGGTCATGCAAAACAACATATGTCTTTGTCACATATGTTGTATCAGATGGCCATAAGTAATAACAGATATAGAGCTGTAGAGGAGAAATATGACAGTAACATATTGAGCTGGAGATTAAGTAAATAATGATAGAATACTCTCTCAACAAACAATATCAATATATTTTACAGGGAAGTCATTTTATTCCTATTTTTATTTTTATTTTTCATTCTAGTTGGAAATTAATAGCCCCCGCCATAGAATATATAAGGAAACAACAGATAAAATGGTTTGGCCACGTGGCAAGGCAGAAAGAACAAAACACAACATAACGAGCCTTCAACAAACGTTGTGAGAACACCAGACCCAAGGGTCGACCACGAAAAAGATGGATCGATGGAATATTAGAAGCACTAGGAAACATAACAGCAGCAGAGGCGAACAGAAGAGCAAAAGACCGCAAATTATATCTCCCCTCGACGCTGGAAGGCAAATGAGGAAGGAAATAAGAGGAAGAAGTTGGAAATTATTATTTTTTTTATTATTTATTATTTTTATTATTATTTATTATTTTTTTATTAATTATTTATTATTATTTATTATTTTTATTATTATTTATTATTTTTTTTTATTAATTATTTTTTTTATTATTTATTATTTTTTTAAAATTTTCAATACATATCTATGTTTGTGTTGTATGTTTGTTCCTGCTGAAGGCCTATTGAGCTGCAACGTCGTTCTAATTTGTGTTGTCCTCTTATTATGTAAAGCTTTAACCATACAATTTTTTCTATTTCTTGTTTTCATGTCTAAATATCAATCTAGCCATTTATGTTACTTTTCTAGTGTTCACGGGGAAAGAGAAGAATTAGAAGACTACAGGAAACATAAATTGAAGCCTTTGAAATGTGGATTTATAGAAAAATGGGAAGAATTGAGTAGGAAAGAAAAGAAACCAAATTATGAAGTTTTAAAACAACTAAAAATGAAAAGACAAAATAAAGAATAAATATAAATCTTCTTCTTCTTTCCTTCCTCATTTGCCTTCCAGTGTCGAGGGAGATATAATTTGCGGTCTTTTGCTCTTCTGTTCGCCTCTGCTGCTGTTATGTTTCCTAGTGCTTCTAATATTCCGTCAATCCATCTTTTTCGTGGTCGACCCTTGGGTCTGGTGTTCTCACAACGTTCGTTGAAGGCTCGTTGTGTTGTGTTTTGTTCTTTTTGCCTTGCCACGTGGCCAAACCATTTTATCTGTTGTTTCCTTATATATTCTATGGCGGGGGCTATCCCTAGCTTTTTTCTCAGTTCTTCATTTCTGATCTTATCTCTCAGACTGTTTCCTATCATTCGTCTAACACATTTCATCTCTGGAGGTTATTTTTCTTATTGTTCTTGCATCTAGGGTCCAGGTCTGGCATTGGTAGCACAACGATGGGATGAAGATTGTATTGTATAGTGCTCGTTTTGTCTCCAGAGTTATTTCCTTGTTGGACAATAGTGGTGATAACTGTCCGATGATTTGACAAGCTTTGTTGCATCTTGATTCTATCTCTGATGTTTGAGAATTATCGTTTGTCATTAGACTTCCTAGGTATTTGAATTCCTCTACTTGTTTTAGTTGTCTGCCTTCTGTAGTTATGTTGATGTGAACCACTAAAGCAAGATGCCAACTACTAAGAGCAATAACTACTAAAATATTATTCACACATAAATATTTACTTTAAACAAAGACTTTACTTTTTGCGGTTCTTGTCGCAAACTGGAACCACTTCTATAAAGTATCAGTTTTAACAATGAGGAGAATGTAGTAGATTAAAGACATCTTCATCCATAAATGCTGATATATTTTGCAGTTTAGAGCTAAAATGACACTTTGAGATGAAAGCCAACAGCTGTGAGCAATATCATCAACAGTATTATCATCAAACCCTATGATTACGTCATCATCGACCTTCGGCACATGATTTTTGGGGTAATGCGGTCGGTATTACGCCCTTGCCGCTTTACTTTCCCAGCAAAAATCTGGTACCCATTTAAGCCTGGGTGAATCCGGAAGCCGTCGGTCAGGATCTACCCGGCCTCTTATCCTTTGTAGTCAGTTCACTAACCACTGAACTATCACTGCTCCCATAGTTTATAATATATATTATATACATATACTATATAAATATGAAATTTTCATTCATTCATTGAGTGCCGTCTCCACATCGAAGGCTGGCTACCATGGAGCACCATTCCACTCTGTCTCTTGCTTTGATGATGCAGATTGTCATAGGCAGACTTGTCCATCTTTTGATATTACTCGTCCATGTTATAGAATTTCTCTCCATGGCTTTTTTTGGAATGTTACGTGATGAGGCTCCAATCTCTTTCACAGTGGTCTGCATTTTCATCTTTCGTGTCCTGAATATGCCTCATGTGTACCACACACTTTGCTGTTTTCGCTTTCTGGGCCTTTGATAATTTCTGATCCTTCCGCCCCATCCACCGTCACAGACTTTTCATATTCGGGTTGAACATACCCGACCGGCGTCATTGTTGTCGAACTATATGTTTGCCTGTCAAACCGCTGACACACGACACAAAGAAAAATAAATTATATTCCACTTAAATATCTGTAAAGTTCACAGTCCAAAATATGAAATACATGTTTTAAATTATTTTACACTATATAAATATAGAGTATATATATATATATATTCCACATTCTATATTGGGAACTGCGATAGCTCAGTGGTTAGTGAACTGGACTACAAAGGACAAGGGGTAGAGTTCGATCCCAACCGTCGGCTTCCGGGTTTACCCAGCCTTAAATGGGCACCGGATTTTTTTTCTGGGAAAGTGAAGCGGCACGGGCGTAATACCGACCACATTACCCCAAAAATCATGTGCTGAAGGTCTGTAAAATTTATGGTCACTAACACCATATTCCCTATACGCCACTTGGCGTGACAGGGGCACTTTACTTACTTTTTACATTCTATATTGGGAGCCGCATAGCTCAGTGGTTAGTGAACTGGACTACAAAGGGCAAGAGGTAAGGATCGATCCCAACCGACGGCTTCCGGTTCACCCAGCCTTTAATGGATACCGGATTTTTTTCTGGGAAAGTAAAGCAGCAAGGGCGTAATACCGACCACATTACTCCAAAAATCATGTGCCGAAGGTCTGTAAAATTTACGATCACTAACACCATATTCCTTATACGCCACTTGGCATGACGGGGGTACTTTACTTTACTTTATATATAAATATAAAATGCATACATTATATTTGACTTTACATTATATAAAACAAAATAGAATAGCAGTCTTAATTAAATTACCTCTCTTTAGGCGGAGTTCCCTCCCATCTGCCAAGGTCAGTTGAAGGATTAAGGTCAAGAGTCAAGGACGCATTAGAACCACGTCTATTGAATGTGACATCAACAAGAGAACACATTAAGAAACATTAGTATTGTTTAATTAAAATTGTATGTTTTGTTTCAATTGTTTTATTTTGTGCTTCAAATAGTCTAAAAGGAATAATGACAAAAGTGGTGAGCTGTAAAAATATTCTTGTTTGTTTGAGTTCTGTGGGAGAAGTTGGAGTTTGTCCATCCTATTTACAGGTACTGTAACACTAAGTCTTCTATATCAACACAACTAACAACAGCAATCCCTACTTCATTGGCTCTTTATCGTAAACTGTTCTATAAAAATCGCTTTGAGGTGAAATATAAGGTCTATGATAACAAAAGAATAGGTATGGCAAAAAGTAATTTAATGCCATGAAAAATATACTAACAACAAAACAAATATCAGCAGGGCTGAAACTAAGAATGGCAAAATGTTACGTCTTCTCAATATTCCTGTATGGTGCAGAAACATGGACATTAGACAAGAAAACAGAACAGAAAATTGAAGCCTTTGAAATGTGGATTTATAGAAGAATAGGTAGAATTGGATGGAAACAAAAGATAACAAACGATAAAGTTTTAAAACAACTGTAAATAAAAAGAGAACTGCTGAATACAATTAAGACAAGACAAATGAAATTTTGGGGGCATGTTAAAAGACACAACAGCCTACTAAAAGTAATATTGGAAGGAAAAATACAAGGTAAAAGAGGCAGAGGCAGACCAAGACTAACATGGACGAGTAACATCAAAAGATGGACAAGTCAATCTATGTCAGCCTGCACCATCAAAGCAAGAAACGAGTAGAATGACGATCCATGGTAGCCAACCTTCGTTGCGGAGAAGGCACATGATGATGATGATGATGATGATGATGATAAGGTCTTGGACACTTATGGGTCACTGACCATGTAGTGCTACACTGAAAAATAGATAGGTCACTTCAAGTTGTTTATCTGCACTGTTATCGTTACCCCTCCAGCATGAAAGAAGATAAAGAGTCAAGTTCACATGATCACAAAACTTGAACGATGAAGAAGATATACCATGTCTAAGGGGGCAGGCAACCACGTCTCCCTACATCTTCTAGTCAAGGTTCCCTCATTAGATCCACTGTTGATATCTCTACATACCAGACAGTTTTCTAGTCAAGGTTTCCCTCATTGGATCCACTGTTGATATCTCTACATACAAGACAGTTTTCTAGTCAAGGTTTCCCTCATTAGATCCACTGTTGATATCTCTACATACCAGACAGTTTTCTACTCAAGGTTTCCCTCATTAGATCCACTGTTGATATCTCTACTTACCAGACAGTTTTCTACTCAGTTTCCCTCATTAGATCCACTGTTGATATCTCTACATACCAGACAGTTTTCTACTCAGTTTCCCTCATTAGATCCACTGTTGATATCTCTACATACCAGACAGTTTTCTACTCAGTTTCCCTCATTAGATCCACTGTTGATATCTCTACATATCAGACAGTTTTCTAGTCCAGGTTCCCTCATTAGATCCACTGTTGATATCTCTACATACCAGACAGTTTTCTAGTCAAGGTTTCCCTCATTAGATCCACTGTTGGTATCTCTACATACCAGACAGTTTTATACTCAAGGTTTCCCTCATTAGATCCACTGTTGATATCTCTACTTACCAGACAGTTTTCTACTCAGTTTCCCTCATTAGATCCACTGTTGATATCTCTACATACCAGACAGTTTTTTAGTCAAGGTTTCCTCATTAGATCCACTGTTGATATCTCTACATATCAGACAGTTTTCTAGTCCAGGTTCCCTCATTAGATCCACTGTTGATATCTCTACATACCAGACAGTTTTATACTCATGGTTTCCCTCATTAGATCCACTGTTGATATCTCTACTTACCAGACAGTTTTCTAGTCCAGGTTCCCTCATTAGATCCACTGTTGATATCTCTACATACCAGACAGTTTTTTAGTCAAGGTTTCCTCATTAGATCCACTGTGGATATCTCTACATACCAGACAGTTTTTTAGTCAAGGTTTCCCTCATTAGATCCACTGTTGATATCTCTACATACCAGACAGTTTTTTAGTCAAGGTTTCCTCATTAGATCCACTGTTGATATCTCTACATACCAGACAGTTTTTTAGTCAAGGTTTCCTCATTAGATCCACTGTTGATATCTCTACATACCAGACAGTTTTTTAGTCAAGGTTTCCCTCATTAGATCCACTGTTGATATCTCTACATATCAGACAGTTTTCTAGTCCAGGTTCCCTCATTAGATCCACTGTTGATATCTCTACATACCAGACAGTTTTCTAGTCAAGGTTTCCCTCATTAGATCCACTGTTGGTATCTCTACATACCAGACAGTTTTATACTCAAGGTTTCCCTCATTAGATCCACTGTTGATATCTCTACTTACCAGACAGTTTTCTACTCAGTTTCCCTCATTAGATCCACTGTTGATATCTCTACATACAAGACAGTTTTTTAGTCAAGGTTTCCTCATTAGATCCACTGTTGATATCTCTACATATCAGACAGTTTTCTAGTCCAGGTTCCCTCATTAGATCCACTGTTGATATCTCTACATACCAGACAGTTTTCTAGTCAAGGTTTCCCTCATTAGATCCACTGTTGATATCTCTACATACCAGACAGTTTTCTACTCAATGTTTCCCTCATTAGATCCACTGTTGATATCTCTACATACCAGACAGTTTTATACTCAAGGTTTCCCTCATTAGATCCACTGTTGATATCTCTGCATACCAGACAGTTTTCTAGTCAAGGTTTCCCTCATTAGATCCACTGTTGGTATCTCTGCATACCAGACAGTTTTCTAGTCAAGGTTTCCCTCATTAGATCCACTGTTGATATCTCTGCATACCAGACAGTTTTCTAGTCAAGGTTCCCTCATTAGATCCACTGTTGGTATCTCTACATACCAGACAGTTTTCTAGTCAAGGTTTCCCTCATTAGATCCACTGTTGGTATCTCTACATACCAGACAGTTTTCTAGTCAAGGTTTCCCTCATTAGATCCACTGTTGGTATCTCTACATACCAGACAGTTTTCTAGTCAAGGTTCCCTCATTAGATCCACTGTTGATATCTCTACATACCAGACAGTTTTCTAGTCAAGGTTCCCTCATTAGATCCACTGTTGATATCTCTACATACCAGACAGTTTTCTAGTCAAGGTTTCCCTCATTAGATCCCGCTGTTGATATCTCTGCATACCAGACTGTTTTCTGGGTCAAGGTTTCCCTCATTAGATCCAGTGTTGATATCTCTGCATACCCGACATTTAAGCTGTATTGTATTCTCCTTTCTCTCCTGCCTTGTGTTTTCCGTTGATACAAAATGTTCAACTCTTTGATTGAAACACCCACCTTCTTCTTCTTGGTACATATAGTATAGGGAATATGATGTTGGTGGCCATAATTTGTATCGACTATCGGCACACTTTTATTTTTTTTCGGGGGGGGGGGGGGAGAGGAGGGGGATATGTGATCGGTATTACGCCCATGCCACTTTACTTTTCAAGAAAAAAATCCAGTACCTATTTAAGGTGGGTGAACCCAGAAGCCGTCGATCATCGAACCTGACCTCCTGTTTTTTGTAGTCCAGTTCGCTAATCACTGAACTATCACGGCTCCCTTCTTGTTCTTAGCCTGTGGCTTTTAATTGGGCAAGGGTGCGTTGTGCATTTAACTCATGACAAAGCCACGATATCTGCCCGGTCTAGTCTAATACATCCATCTTCAGAACGCAGATTTGTCAATGAAGCATCCATTCTTATGGCTCTACTGTTTTCGTCTTTCAACTTACAAGGGATTCCCTGTTTTTAACCGTTATCCAAAAGGTCAAGCCATCAAATCTCACTACCCAGAGAGGACTAGGCATACTATCTCACTACCCAGAGAGGACTAGGCATACTATCTCACTACCCAGAGAGGACTAGGCATACTATCTCACTACCCAGAGAGGACTAGGCATACTATCTCACTACCCAGAGAGGACTAGGCATACTATCTCACTACCCAGAGAGGACTAGGCATACTATCTCACTACCCAGAGAGGACTAGGCATACTATCTCACTACCCAGAGAGGACTAGGCATACTATCTCACTACCCAGAGAGGACTAGGCATACTATCTCACTACCCAGAGAGGACTAGGCATACTATCTCACCACCCAGAGAGGACTAGGCATACTATCTCACTACCCAGAGAGGACTAGGCATCATATCTCACTACCTAGAGAGGACTAGACATCATATCTCGCTACCCAGAGTGGACTACACATCATATCTCACTACCCAGAGAGGACTAGACATCATATCTCACTACCCAGAGAGGACTAGACATACTATCTCATTACCCAGCGAGAACTAGACATCATATCTCACTACGCAGAGAGGACGACATCATATCTCACTACCCAGAGAGGACTAGACATCATATCTCACTACGCAGAGAGGACGACATCATATCTCACTACCCAGAGAGGACTAGACATCATATCTCACTACCCAGAGAGGACTAGACATCATATCTCGCTACCCAGAGTGGACTAGACATCATATCTCACTACCCAGAGAGGACTAGACATCATATCTCACTACCCAGAGAGGACTAGACATACTATCTCACTACCCAGCGAGAACTAGACATCATATCTCACTACCCAGAGAGGACTAGACATAATATCTCACTACCCAGCGAGAACTAGACATCATATCTCACTACCCAGAGAGGACTAGACATAATATCTCACTACCCAGAGAGGACTAGACATAATATCTCACTACCCAGAGAGGACTAGACATCATATCTCACTACCCAGAGAGGACTAGACATCATATCTCACTACCCAGAGAGTACTAGACATCAAATCTCACTACCCAGAGAGGACTAGACATCAAATCTCACTACCCAGAGAGGACTAGACATCATATCTCACTACCCAGAGACCAGGGGAGGCTAAAGAAGCCACGAAAAAAAACATAAATTATGATTTTTTATAAAATTATCACCACCTTTGGCAGGATTTGAACCAAAAACATTTCTGTCCAGAGGTGGACATTTTACCGCTATACCACCTAGTCCCCGAAACTCCCACCTTAATAATAACACTTTATATGTTTACAACACCCTTGTTTCATGACATATATATATATATATATATATATATATATATATATATATATATATTTTTTTTTTTTTTTTTTAAATTATTTATTGTCTGCCATGAAAGTATAATGCGCACATTTTGTAAAAAAAATATTTTGGAATTTTAAATGTTGAGTGTCAAAGGTAAAGTAAGTCACGATTCCCTCCCCTGTCTTGCTTGCGTTCGCCTGATGACTAAAGGAGTACACCTCTTCATCATCCGCCCTTAAAAGGACGTTAAAGGGCGTGTCTATGTTGTGTTGTGGTTTGCAGTATAACTGTGATATTTGCGCCTCTCGGCCCAACACATCCGACTTCAGCATATCATTTTTGAGTACCGGGTTGTCTTCCCTCTTTGATCCCTACTCGCTTGACCAGGCTAGACAGGTTAGACTGTTACTAGAGTCACCACGGAGAGGTGGGGCAGGGTCTGGATGGTTCTGGTTCACCAATCCTGGCGCAAGCCATCAGCTGTGGGTCACTGACAACTTCCAGCTCTGGTGCTGTGAGGCGCGCCTTCGCCTCCCTCCTGTCTTGCTAGGTGTATGGGGATATGGTGATAGGTACCAGATTTTTTTTTCATGACCATGGCACATTCTTTTGATGATTTGATCAGTTTCATGCCAGGCTGCCTTTCTTTACTTCTCAGGAAAATGTCTGGTACACATTTTTAGAGGCTGGGTGAATCCCAGAGACTTGTCAGTCTGAAAAAAAAATCTGAAACTTCTGGGATTCGAACCTAAACCCTTCCAGTCAGGAAGAAAGCAGACAGCAGAGTGAAAATGTTATTTCCGTTCAAGAAAAATAAAATAACAACATTTGAAGTCTTTCAGTGAAGTTAACACAACGACTGTTAGGACAGATGTCTACTGCCTTGAGGAAATTCAAGTTATATTTTGTACCAGTAGATGAGGTGACTGGAGTGTGGATCATTATGAATTTGAGCTTCTTTACATTTACTCAGAGATACTCGGATTGTCTCTGAGTTACTTGTACGAAATTCCCCATGTAGGAAACTCTGTGAGTTTGAGGTTTTTCTGAGCTTGTCTCTGAGGTACTTTGACGGAATTCCCCATGTAGGAATTTCTGTGAGTTTGAGGTTTTTCTGAACTTGTCTCTGAGTTACTTGTACGAAATTCCCCATGTAGGAAACTCTGTGAGTTTGAGGTTTTTCTGAGCTTTTCTCTGAGTTACTTGTACGAAATTCCCCATGTAGGAAACTCTGTGAGTTTGAGGTTTTTCTGAGCTTTTCTCTGAGTTACTTGTACGGAATTCCCCATGTAGGAAACTCTGTGAGTTTGAGGTTTTTCTGAGCTTGTCTCTGAGTTACTTGTACGAAATTCCCCATGTTGGAAACTCTGTGAGTTTGAGGTTTTTCTGAGCTTGTCTCTGAGGTACTTTGACGGAATTCCCCAGGTAGGAATCTCTGTGAATTTGATGTTTCGCGACTCATTAAATAAAAACAAGCTACCTGTGGTTCAAACTCAGTGAGGAACGTTTAAATAGACTCCCAACCCATACAGATGACCTGAATCAGGTATAAACTAAAACCCGAACTAAAATACGGATAATTTGTATTTTAAACATATTTTTTTAAAATATGGTACAAGCACAACTTTACAGAGATTATATATGATACTAAACTGGCGTTGTTCCCTATAATTAGCCTTTCCATTTTTGTTGTGGAAGTTGGCAAAACATACAAAATCAAACCGGATGTAGTAATATCATCATCATCATCATCAAACATTGTCCCTGCTGGCGTAGGTAATCGTGTCTCTCCACACAGATTTCGACTGTTATTTACCATTTCTGTTGTTGATCTTCTGCCAAGCCATTCTTTTAAACTATCTGGTATCTTTTCTGTTTGTTTTCCCCTATCTCTTTGTCCCTCAATTTTCCCAGTAGTCACAATATATTCCAGTCGTTACCTTCTCATTACATGGCCAAAAAATGATGATTGTTTCTTCCTAATATTGGAAATTAGCTCTCTTTCTTTTTGCTTTGGCCTCTTTCAGAACGTTTTCATTACTCTTCTTAGCTGTCCATGGTATTCTCAACATTCATCTGTAAAACCACATTTCTACAGCCTCCAGTTATTTGCATGTCTGTTGTCATATTGTTCATGATTCACATCCATATGTTAAGACTGGCTCTACATAACATTTAAGAACTCTAAAAGTAGTGGATAATAATAATTTTAAAATACGTACTGGTCAGTGGAGATTCTTGTTCCACAATTTTCAATATTAGAAAGACAATATATATATTTTTTTTACTTTTATTTTTAAAGTATTTATTCCTCTAGTTTCTGTCTGTGTATGTCTATTACTTATTTTTGTGACATTTTTTTTAAATTTTATTTATAACTTATTTATCTGCGCTTGTTGTCTAGGTGTGCGCAGAAGAAAAACCAGCTGTTACACCGCTACATTGATACTCTTGTGTTGTATTTTTTTTTATGACTGTACAACTGAAGTCACACCTTTTATTTTTCTAAGATCTTTTTTTTTTTAAAATAATTACCATACTGCCAGCTTTACAACAACCTTTCATATTTCAGCCAATCATAAATTAGAATTACCTCTCTAACAAACCCTTGGCTTTGATCCGGATTGGCTGAGCCAAGACAGGGGTAGTAACTCCGCTAGTTGTGAAGGTCGGATCAGGAGAATCTGGTTGAATCTGTACAGGCTTGGCAAGCTGCGGTTTCAGGGATGGGTAGTAGACAGCGTGGGCTACAAGTATTTCATCATCTGCTATCTCTTTCTTCTTACTATGCCGACAGCAACAACAGTATATCTGTTAATAATAACAATGAGATGACATATTTATAAAGTTCAACCCTTTCACAACAAATGACAACATAATTCCACAACTCAGATATGCTGATGATACGATCCTCCTCTCAAATAGTGCAAAATAATTACATTTTTCTTTTCGTTCGCCAGCTTTTACCTCTGATGAAGTCCCTAGAGACTAGGAACTGAATTTTGCGTGTTAATCCATTTCTCCCTGGCAGCCGTGTGCACAGGGATCCCTCGCCGCACAGGCAGATAACTCTGACTTCGGAGGTACTTATATTTTTTTTCCGTCGATGAGTAATTGACGTTTCAAGCCGGGCCTCGCTGCTGAGACCAGGGTGGTTGTCACAGAGAGAAATCATAAATAAAAATCCCAACCGGTGTAGCCGAGATTTGAACCCACAACCTCACTGTCTCGATGCTGGCGTTTTGCCTCGAGACCAACCGGTTCCCCAAATGATTAAAAGAGACAATTGAGAGTGTTAAATCTTTCCGTACGTTTAGCCGCACAGTGCGCCACTCTCAATCTGATTTGTATGAGCGTCATCACACCATATTCTTTTTACATGTTTTGTATCATCTTGATAGTGGTGAAATCTAATACCTTGTTCAATTATCTTGAAATTAATATATAATATGTTATATGTTAGATACATATAAATATGTAGATTGAGTCTTAAAACCATAAAACCATGAGCAATTTTGTCTTTGAAATCTCTTTCGTTCCATCTATAAAAAGCTTCCATACGGAAAGTGTTAAAACAACTCAGTGAAGAGCAAAACCTCTATCGAAACATAAAGAAAACCAAGATAATGTCCATTGACAAAACAAAACGTCAACTCAAAATCATCAACATTGAAACCCTGAAATTGTAACAAACTATGAACATCTGGGATCTGTATAACTAACACTGGAGACTGTCAGAAAGAAATCAAAAGAAGATTAGCAATAGCAACACAACAATTAAACGCCATAAAGAATATATGGCACAATACCAGCAAGGCAGTAAAATTAAAATTACTGAGGACATGTATCTTGCCGATATCAACATATGGTTGTGAATCATGGATAATGATCCATTTATGGACCACAGCACAGCTAGGAAGCCTCTCCGCTCTTCCATTTCTCTGCACTCCAGCATTTCTAGGGACGTAGACAAAGGTAATCAAATTACCCTAAGAAGAGAAGAAGTGAAAGTTGAAATACAGTACATAAACAGGTTGAACTACAACTACCCATAATTGAAAGAGACAACAAATTGAACGTAAGTAGTATAGAAAACGGTTTACATCCCACGGAGGTTAAGCCAAAATGTGCAGCCTTATATTAAATATGTGTCTGCACATTTTTCCGATGTTTTTGCATTTTTCCAAATGTTTGGCTGACCCCAGCCGACCGGTGACCCGTGAGCCCTGGACTCGTCCGGTGGCATTATCTGGTGACCCCGTGATCGGCGTTATCTCAGATAACAGCGTGTCGGGGTTCTAAAACTTGGGGAAAGCGAAGGGGTGAATATGTTGTGTGTGTTGTGTTTTATATTTTGAGAAAAGGAATACCTGATTCAGTGATTATCTTGGGTGTAAGTATGGTTGAGTATTTCCCCTTCAAGGTATCTGTGTGCTGATATCGGGTAACCAGGTGTGGGAATTTAAATAACGTGTTGGTTGTGATGATTCTAAAAATGGAGAAAAGGGGTGTTTTCCCTTTTGATTGTTCGTCTCATCATCATCATCATCATCATCATCATCATCATCATGTACAAATAACCACCCGCATGTACTCTCTCTCTCTCTCTCTCTCTCTCTCTCTCTCTCTCTTTTCACAATCACGTTAAAACAAGTCAAATAAAACAAATACTTTCTATATTTAATTTCACAATAAATATTTTATTACTACAGCAGAGAAAAGATATTTGAAAATATATTACTGTCCGGTTGATGAATTTGGGCATCCATGAACCCCAGAAGCCGAAATATCCACGGGGTGAACAAACGATAAATGGTACGGTCGTTAATGTGTTGTCGCTACGAAAAAGGCATGAGAATTCTGTTAAGCTTCGCGCCACGACACTTAAAAATTATATAATAAACACAATATAGACCACACGTGTTGCTAAACAAATCTTGCAACACCCGTGGGTTGTAGACGAATGGAACGTGTGAGTTCCGCTAGATAAAGTTTAAAATAGCCATGTGTCTGGGAGGTAAACCGTAGGAATCGAAATACATTATTCGAGACTATTGTAAAAGAGGGCCACCCAATGCTGACCAGGTTTGTGGGCAGGGTCGGTGTTTATGACAAAGGCTGCAGTCTTTGTTTGGTCGATGCTGGGTGGTAAGTGGTTTCATGGAAGGACACTAACAAGGGAACAACGTTGAACGAAAATATACGACACCAAAAGGTTGTAAATCTCCCTCGTGTTCATTGTCTTTCTCTCAAACGGCGAAGTCTGTTAGAACCAGGCGTGTCTTGGACACCTTGAGTTCTGAGTCCAACTCGGCGTAGACGATAACTTATAGGAGAGTAGTTGTGTAGACGATAAGGGCGACGAGATAGTGGGCTCATTCTACACACAAGAAATTCAAAAAGTTCTAGACAAGCTAGAGTACGGAATCAAGAGTATCATAACCAAGTACGATTCCTCATTCGACAATTGGATACCAACCAAGGACATTGTCAGATACAAAAACTAGAAATGAGAGAAGGAAAAGACGAATGAGAAGGGGAAATTTTCGGAGAGCCTGGTTTGCGAGCCGTAAACTCGGGAGTGAGGAGAGAGAAAACCATGCTGTGGTTGGTGTTTGGGAAACTATCCCCCTACTTAGAGCTTGTCTTTATTTGTCAAATGGTAGTTAAATATGCCGTTGTCGCGGTCTCGCTGTTCAATCTGCCCACCGAAAAGCCAGACGCAAAGGACGGAAAACTGTGGATACTGAGCAGCTTTTTGGGTTACATGCTACCAAATCCAAAGTTGGAGAAGAGACGGAGGTAAGATGAATTTTTATGTCACACTACCCATCAATGCTTCTATGGCGATTTTTAAGGATAATAACACCGGCCAGTTTTTCGTTAAACTCCCTCAGACCATTGACATTTCGACGCAGCATTAGATTGCGCTGGTGGAGAAACAGTTTCCTATTAATGTTGTCAATGTAATAGAGGATGATGTCTGGATTCGTTACGAGCCTCTCGCTAACAACGAAATTCGCGGCGTTAGATCCCTTACCGTAACACTGGCACCGGGGTTATACAAGATACTCGAGGCTTTCATCGGCGCGTTGAATGCGTTGATCATAAAAGAGGAAAAGTCGAGCGCGGGTGTAAAAGTGGCAAAAATGATATTCCTTTACGCAAAGGAAGTGAATAAAGCCATATTGACATTCTACGAAAAAAGGGTCAGCGCAACTATAAGCGACACTTTGAAAAACATGTTAGCCTTCCCCAAGACCTGCATAATAGGCACAGCTACCGATATCTACAGAGTGGGCGCAATGGACTTGCAAAGTGTTGCAAAAAATGTCTACGTCTACTGCGATCTCGTTTCAACCAGACCGGTCGGGGATGTGATGATATTTCTCCCCAAGAGCGTGCCTGTTCTCAACAGAAATCACACCGTGGTGTTTCAGATCTACGACAACCCTCACTACGTCTCCCTGAGCAGATTTTCCTTCGACACCATGGAAATCCCTTTAGCCAACAAACCAACGGAAAAATCATCCATTCACCAGCGGGGCGTCGGTGCTAACGGTACACTTTCGAGTGAAGAAACATCTCGAGCTGGTATAATGGTGAGACACTCCCCCTTCATCGCGATGTTGAGTTATACGAAGACTTTTACTGTTGTCAGGCGGGTGATGGGATGCCCGTGTTTATAGGAGGTCGAAGTCAGAGCGGTCGAGGAATCGGTAGTTTCTTTGGTGGAATCGGGAGGGCTATTTTACCCTGGTTAAAAACCGGCGGTAAGGCCTTGCTCAGAGAAGGCTTGGGGACCGGTCTGCAGGTCGCACAGGACGCATTAGCCGGGAGAAAAGTCGGTTAAGCTTTCAAAGAATGAGCTAAGGAGACCGGTCAGCGGTTGATACACGGGGCCGTAGACCACCTGACTGGTAGCAACCAATCAGGAAGTGGTTTACGATGACAAAGCAAAAAGCACGTCATGAAGGTACCACCACCAGGAGAACCCGTTACGAAGAGGATAAAAGCGTCAGCTCGACAGTTCCCCCTTCATTCGGCGTACAACAGCAAGAAGACGTAGACGAGGGTGTCGGTGGCAAAGGATATTTTCGATGAATAATGTCTCTCATTGACCCCAAGTCGCGTGAATGTCTTTACTCTGGTTTGGATTTATTTAGCGTTCCACCGACATATACATCTCAAGACTGGTCAATTTATTGAAATTCGTCAGATCGCGGCCTTATCGCATGGCACCACCCATCGAGTTTTTCATTTCTGGAAACAGCGAGGAGTATCTAGATCTTTTCGACATTTTTTTCCATCTGCGGGTCATGATCACCCTCCCCAACGGGGATAGTGTACCATCGGATGCCCAGGTAGGACCAGTCAACAATTATTTTCACACCTCTTTTCACAAGTCGACGTATCTCTAAAAGACACGTTGGTTACACCATCGGAGAATACCTATCCTTTTAGAGCAGTGTTCGAGGTAAAGCTAAACTACGGGGAGGATGCGAAAACGGGATACTTGACGGCCGCTCTGTTCTACAAAGACACAGCGGGCCACCGCGATAATATGAAAGATAATGAGGGATTTAAAACACGGCGCAATTTGACTTCGGGTAGTAAAGAGGTTTAGATGATGGGTCGTTTGCACTCTGATGTCTTTGTGCAGGATCGTTACATGTTAAACAGAGTCCTCTCTCTAAGGACGTGTTCAACATCATTGTTCATGATAGGTCTGTGGGTTATAAGAGTGTTATCACTTACGCCGCGCTCGTGGTCAGGAAAGCTAAGCTAAACCCCGCGATTTCTCTGGCCCACGAAAACCTCTTTTAAGCGGGAATGTTCGGTACCCGATCAAGAGGGTTATCATCAAAACATTTTGCATCGCTATCGGGATGTTCTCCCACAGTCAAGACAATTTATTTTTGTCTCAAACACCACCCCGTATAGTGATAGTTCTGATTACCGCCTGTGCCTTTAATGGTGTTATACCGCTAACCCATTCAATTTTCAACACTTTGGTTTGACTTACATGAACCTGACGGTCGACTGGAGATGTATTTCCGGAAAGCCTCTAACTATTGACTTTGAACGAAATCAATACGCGAGAGCTTTCTTTGGTACAAATCGGGCAATGGGTCTGATTGGTAAAGACACTGGGAATAACATTGATTATCGAGAGTTCAAAGACGGATTTTGTTTATTTGGTTTTGACCTCTCCTCCAGCCTACTAGGTGGATCCCACTTTGAGCTACCCACAAGCGGACTCTTGTCGATAGAGCTCAAGTTCGCCTCTTCCACAACTACTCCCATACAAGTTATCGTCTACGCCGAGTTGAACTCAGTATTCAAGGTGTCCAAGACACCCCAGGTTCTAACAGACTTCGCCATTTGTGAAAAAAATTAACACGGGGGAGATTTACAACCTATTGGTGTCGGATATTTTCGTTCGACGTTGTTCACTTGTTAGTGTTCTTCCATGAAACCACTTATCGCCCTGCATCGACCCAACCAGGACTGCAGCCTTTATCATGAACACCGACCCTGCCCACAAACCTGGTCAGCATTGGGTGGCCATCTTTTACAATAGTCTCGGAGAATGTATTTCCATTCCTACGGTTTGCCTCCCAGAAACATTGATATTTTAAACTTTATTTAGCGGAACTCACACGTTCCATTCGTCTACAACCCACGGGTGCTGCAAGATTTGTTTAACAACACGTGTGGTCTGTATTGTGTTTATTATATACTTTTAAAGTGTCGTGGTGCTAAGCTTAACAGAATTTTCATGCCCTTTTCGTCGAGACAACACATTAACGACCGTATCATGTATCATTTGCTCACCCCGTGGATATTTCGACTGGGGGGAGGGGGGGGCATGGATGCCCAAATTCATCAACCGGACAGTAATATATTTTCAAATATCATTTCTCTGCTGTAGTAATAAAATATGTATTGTGAAATTAAATATAGAAAGTATTTGTTTTATTTGACTTGTTTTAACTTGAATGTGAAAGAGAGAGAGAGAGAGAGAGAGAGAGAGAGAGAGAGAGTACATGCGGGTGGTTATTTGTACATGATGATGATGATGATGATAATGAGACGAACAATCAAAAGGGAAAACACCCCTTTTCTCCATTTTTAGAATCATCACAACCAACACGTTATTTAAATTCCCACACCTGGTCATCCGATATCAGCACACAGATACCTTAAGGGGTAATACTCAACCATACTTACACCCAAGATAATCACTGAATCAGGTTCTCCTTCCCTCAAAATATTAAATACATGACACACAACATATTCACCCCTTCGCTTTCCCCAAGTTTTAGAACCCCGACACGCTGTTATCTGAGATAACGCCGATCACGGGGTCGCCAGATAACGCCACCGAGGTCACGGGTCACTAGTCGGCCGGGGTCAGCCGAACATACGGACCTATTAGAAAATGTGCAGAAACATCAGGAAAAATGTGCAGACACATATTTAATATAATGCCGCACATTTTTGCTTAACTTTTAGGGGAAGTTAAGCGATTTTTATACTACTAACGAAATCACAACATAAACTAGATTAAAAAGAAAGGTAGTTCAAATACAACATAAAGTTAGACTAAAAAAACAGGAACTAGGCTGAAAAAAACAGCTCGCTCACACACGCAAACACACAAACACATGCGCACTTACACCCACAAATACATGCACGCATACACACCCACACAAAACCACACACACACCCACAAACACACGCACGCACACACACCCATACACGCTTATATATAGAATATAGAGCGAGAGAGAGAGAGAGAGAGAAGAAAAAGAGAACGAATGGACTTCAGATAATCGAACTACAATCCAAGATGGCAGATACTTTGAATCAGGTTCAGGACTAATGACATTTTACTGCAAATGCTGCTTCAAGAGATTCTTTCTACTTGGGATTTTTGTTTGTGGAGACAGTGGTAGTCTGGTAAAATTCACATGACCACAAATATAACATGGTTTTGGTGCCCGCGCGCTGAGGTAGTGCTGCAGGCGACTAGCCGTGGAGTGTAGCGGAACCGTGCCAGGTCATGGCTTTGCCATCAGCTGGACTGCGGTCGGATCGAGTCTTCTTCTTCCTTTTTAGCTCCCAGTGGAGCATAGGTCTTCAACAAACACTTTCGAAGTCATACTGTTTTTTGCCATTCATTTAAGATCATTCCATGTCTTCCCCATCATCTTCATCTCTGCTTCTATTTGTCTTCTCCAAGAATTCCTTGGTCTTCCACTTTGTCTTTTACCCTGGGGATTCCAAAAAAGGGTCTGTTGTGTAATACTCTCAGTTGGCTTCCGCAGTGTGTGTCCTATCCAGCGCCATCGTCTTCGCTGTATCTCTTTATCCACTGGTGTTTGACTGGTACATTTCCCTAATTCTATGTTAGTGATTTTGTCCTGCCATTTCCATCCTTTTATTCTGCGTAAGCATCCATTAATGAAAGTCTGTATCTTCGTGATTGTCATTTTTGTTGTTCTCAATGTTTCACAGCCATTTAATAGGACCGACTTAATATATGAGTTGAAAATTGTTATTTTTGTATTTAACTTAATTAAGTTTTTTCGACTTATTTTTTTTTTACAGTATGTGATAGCCAGTCTCATGTCCAACCTTCCTCTCTCGCCTCTTACGAACATGCCTGGTAGGGTAGAGCGCCGCTATTTTTTACTCCCCTTTCGGGCCCCGGCAGCGCACGGGGGGGGGGGGGGTGTCGAGTGTTTCACCGAAGTGGAGACCTGACTTCATTCGCTGAGACAGCGATTCTTGGGCACGCTCACTAATCATGAAGTCTACACATGCATTTGATGCGAGCGCATGGAGATTGTCTTGCTGACCGTGACAATCGCAACGGCAAACTGGAAGTGTGAATTATGAGCTGCACGCCATTATATAGGGTGTTTATAAAGTCTCACTACACTTGGTATCTAGGTCAATTTGAAAAAAATGTTTATGACGTCATCACAATATGTGCTCAATGGTAAGTTCACTTGTTGCGACAGTTTTCTTAATGACTTGTCTGGACTTTTAAGGATTCTGTCTTGGATATCTAAACATATTTCATCATTCACAGCAGGCCTACCAGATCGTGGAGCATCTTCCATATTTCCAGTAGCAATAAACTTATTCAACAAATTTCATTGACAGTGGGAGCACATATTGTGATGACGTCATAAACATTTTTTTTTCAAATTGACCTAGATACCAAGTGTAGTGAGACTTTATAAACACCCTGTATTTATATCTGTCGGTCTGTCGATCTGTCTGTCTGTCTGTCTGTCTGTCTGCCTGCCTGCCTGCCTGCCTGCCTATATGTCTGTCTGTCTGCCTGCCTGCCTGCCCGTTCTCTTAAGCTGTCTGGTATCTTTTCTCTTTATTTCCCTCTACCTCTTCATTCCTAAATTTTCCCAGTTGTTACAATATATTCCAGCTTTTCCCTTCTCATTACATGGCCAAAAAATTAAGATTGTTTCTTCCTAATATTGGAAATTAGTTCTCTTTTTGTTTTGGCCTCTTTCAGTACATTTTCATTACTCTTCTTAGCTGTCTATGATATTCTCAACACTATTCTGTGAAACCACATTTCTACAGCCTCCAGTGATTTTCTTGTCTGCTGTACTATTGTCCATGATTAACATCTACATGTTAAGACTGGCTGCACATAACATTTAAGAACTCTTTTTCTTGTTTCCATTATAAAAAATGGATAGCACAGTATCTTCCTTTTTTTTGAAAAGCTGCTTTTACCTCAGCCATTCTGCATCTCACCTCTGTTGTACATCTACAATCTGAGGTTAACATTCTTCCCAGTATCCATTTAACTCTTTTAATATTGTTCAACTTGTCCTTTTTGTGCATTGCAGCGATGTCAGAAGTTAGCTACAAAAAACTTAAATTTGCATTTAACACACTAAAGTCATTTTGACTTCAGTTGAAGATCTTTAAGTAGAAACGCTGGTTTGTTTATTCATGTCTTCTTTGCTAAGTTCATACATCATATTTGTTGTTTTCTTGTACCCTAAATGAAAGTTGATTTACAAATACAAGTTCCTACAAAACGTACTTAATTGGGGTCCGCGAATACAAAACATATTTAATGGGGGTCCGTGACTACAAAACATTTTTAATGAGGGTCCGTGACTACAAAACATATTTAATGGGGGTCCGTGACTACAAAACATATTTAATGGAGGTCCGTGACTACAAAACATATTTAATGGGGGTCCACGACTACAAAACATATTTAGTGGGGGTCCGTGACTACAGAACATATTTAATGGGAGTCCGTGACAACAAAACATATTTATATGGGGTCCGTGACTACAAAACATTTTTAATGGGGGTCCGTGACTACAAAACATATTTAATGGGGGTCCGTGACTACAAAACATATTTAATGGAGGCCCGTGACTACAAAACATATTTAATGGGTGTGCACGACTACAAAACATATTTAATGGGGGTCCGAGACTACAAAACATATTTAATTGGAGTCCGTGACTACAAAACATATTTAATGGGGGTCCGTGACTACAAAACATATTTAATGGAGGTCCGTGACTACAAAACATATTTAATGGGGGTCCATGACTACAAAATATATTTAATGGGGGTCCGTGACTACGAAACATATTTAATGGGGGTCCGTGACTATAAAATATATTTAATGGGGGTCCGTGACTATAAAATATATTTAATGGGGGTCCGTGACTACGAAACATATTTAATGGGAGTCCGCGACTACAAAATATATTTAATGGGGGTCCGTGACTATAAAATATATTTAATGGGGGTCCGTGACTACAAAACATATTTAATGGGGGTCCGCGACTACAAAATATATTTAATGGGGGTCCGTGACTACGAAACATTTAATGGGGGTCCGTGACTACAAAACATATTTAATGGGGGTCCGCGACTACAAAATATATTTAATGGAAGTCCGTGACTACAAAACTTATTTAATAGGGATCCGTGACTACAAAACTTATTTAATGAGGGTCCGTCACTGCAAAACGTATTTAATGGGGGTCTGCGATTACAAAACATATTTAATGTGGGTCTGCGGTTACAAAAAATATTTAATGGGGGTCTGTGACTACAAAATATATTTAATGGGGGTCCGCAACTACAAAACTTATTTAATGAGGGTCTGCGGTGAAGGATAAAAGTTTAGGAACAGCTTTTCTAGATGATAGTGATGGTGGATA
This sequence comes from Megaustenia siamemsis, assembly GCA_032433765.1. NCBI lineage: Eukaryota > Metazoa > Mollusca > Gastropoda > Stylommatophora > Ariophantidae > Megaustenia > Megaustenia siamemsis. Next base: position 6,865,032 of record JAVIAB010000024.1, read on the forward strand.
CTTACCAATAAGATGATTAATACGATAAGAAATGCCGAGGCTCCTCCGATAACGTATGGGAAATAGGCTTTCGTCCATATTTGATCATCTCTGTCAGCCGCTTGAGGCAAGCTTCTCTGGAGATTAGCAACATTTAATGAGTTGAGAGAGTTAAGTTTATCTGGGGATTAGCAACATTTAATGAGTTGAGAGAGTTAAGTTTATCTGCGGATTAGCAACATTTAATGAGTTGAGAGAGTTAAGTTTATCCGGAAATTAGCAACATTTAATGAGTTGAGAGAGTTAAGTTTATCTGGGGATTAGCAACATTTAATGAGTTCAGAGAGTTAAGTTTATCTGGGGATTAGCAACATTTAATGAGTTCAGAGAGTTAAGTTTATCTGGTGATTAGCAACATTTAATGCGTTGAGACAGTTAAGTTTATCTGGGGATTAGCAACATTTAATGAGTTGAGAGAGTTAAGTCTCTCTGGGAATTAGTAACATTTAATGAGTTGAGAGAGTTAAGTTTATCTGGGGATTAGCAACATTTAATTAGTTGAGACAGAGTTAAGTTTCTCTGGATATTAGCAACATTTAATGAGTTGAGAGAGAGTTAAGTTTATCTGGAGATTAGCAACATTTAATGAGTTGAGAGAGTAAAGTTTATCTGGTGATTAACAACATTTAATGAGTTGAGAGAGAGTTAAGTCTCTCTGGGGATTAGCAACATTTAATGACTTGAGAGAGTTAAGTTTCTCTGAGAACTAGCAACATTTAATGACTTGAGAGAGTTAAGTTTCTCTGAGAATTAGCAACATGTAATGACTTGAGAGAGTTAAGTTTATCTGGTGATTAGCAACATTTAATGAGTTGAGAGAGAGTTAAGTTTCTCTGGATATTAGCAACATTTAATGAGTTGAGAGAGAGTTAAGTTTCTCTGGGGATTAAGACTTAATGAAGTTATATAATTAGATATTATGGGGATTAAAAACATCATAATAATTTCATAGAAATATATCTCTATGGGGATATGTGATCTAGATGTAAAACCTCGGCCCCACGACAAGAAGTTCCCGGGTTCTATTCCTATCACAAGCAATGGAGAATTAAAAAAAAAAATTAATCGATTCCGTGGTGTCTTCGCGTCATTAACCTCTCCTGGTCTCTCGGTAGTGAAATTCGATGTCTAATCCTCTTGAATACCGGCGAGGAAAACAAAAACAGTCTCGTGTGCTTTCTGCGCACGTTAAAGAACCATTGGCAGTTGGAAATATAAAAAGAGTCAGCGAAATAGACGAGAGAACAATCTACCCAAAACTCTCGACAATACAAATATGACAGTACTTCTGAAGTCGGAGAATATCTGCTAGTATGGCGAGGGACACCTGAGCAAACGATTGCAGGTGTCAAAAGAGCAAAAACGTTATTCCTTCATTGAGTACCGTCTTTCATTCATCAAAGGTTGGCCACCAAGGAGCGCTATTACGCTTATTTGTTTTTCCCTTTTCCCTACAAATCTTCTTAAGGACAAGGGGCAGGGTTCGATCCAAACCGACGGCTTCCGGGTTCACCCAGCCTTAAATGGGTACCGGATTTTTTTCTGGGAAAGTAAAGCGGCATGGGCGTAATACCGACCACATTACCCCAAAAATCATGTGCCGAAGGTCTGTAAAATTTATGGTCACTAACACCATATTCCCTATACGCCACTTGGCGTGACGGGGGTACTTTACTTTTTTTTACTACAATACTTCATAGTCCACAATTCAAAGACTTCAATTTTCTGGGTTTTTTGTTTTTGTTTTTTTGGTGTTTTTTGTTTTTGTTTTTTGGTATAATGTCCATGTTTCTACACCATACAGGAATGTTGAGGAGATATAACATTTTGCTATTCTTAGTTTTCTTAGATTTATAGATATGTGTAAACGTGACATGAAGACTCTGAACATAAACCCTGCAGCCTAGGAAGAAATAGCTGCAGATCGCATAATTTGGAAACACTCTGAAGCTCAAACTCAAACAAGAAGCAGACAAATTCATGGAAAAAGAGAATGCGCAGCGAAAGAAAAGAAAATAAAAATAACATTTTTAGAGGGACGTTGTTTAGATCCATATTCAACTATGACTGACGGAGGCTATTACTAATATTGTTGAACAACTCAAACGTGCACTTGACTTTAAATTAAACAATAATTTGTTGTGTGCTACGTCATCGTAATGGCTCCCTAGACCGGCCGTGCGTTAATCTTACGGTCTGCAGTTTGATGTGCGACGGGGATAATTTGACTACTGACTGTGTGTCTATATGTTCGGAATTGGAGTCAACAACGATGGCCTAACATCATCAAGTGCTACGACGATCATCATTTTCAAGAGGACGTGACTTACTGGTATATGGGGATAGGCGGTGGGAACAATTGAAGGCTATGCATGAAAAGTGTTCCTTGTTGCAGTTTCCTCATATTACAAGTCGCATGTCTGTGTTAGTCACCTCTAGTGACTCGGGCAGATAGTGCTCGTAAATCTGGGAGGGCCGATCATCTAAGGCAGAATCCCCCTACAGAAAAGATCATCTGCTGCCTTGCAGGAAGATTGGGGACAATCAAAAGCTAAGGAAAGCAAACCTGAACAAAATGATGGCTAAAATCGGATGCACTGGGCCACTGGCGCAGAACACAGTGCAACGTTTTAACAGGTATTCAAGCGGAGTGGATCTAACAGGCTTAAACAGACAGCTGTCTTCGTGTGAGAGTCTGGTCCTACACTGATTGAGTCCTGATCGCAGACAGACAAACAATAATTTTTAAAAAAATAACATTTTACAAAATTGCTAATGAAACACTCCTTTAATGAAAGTATCGTATATGCTATTTGATCACGCTTTGGAGATAATCCTTCAGCATCCAGCTAATGTTACACGAATACGATTTCGCCAGACGTATCCACATAGCAGGTTTAATATTACATAACGATAATAAATATTGTAAACACAACTACAATGCGAAAAGAATGCAGTCCGAACTGATTCATTATGCAGCAAATCACCATGGAGATGTGAATTATAAACGATAACCAAATCACGAGATAATATCCAACTGGAGAAAAACAAATCGACGGTCATCATCATTATGTGCCTTGCATAACCGGAATTAGTCTCGGTGAGGTCGTAGCCAAATGAAACTGAGGTCCTGAAGGTTTATAACATCACTATCATCATCATCATCATCACCACCACTGTGGTTGTCAGTACATGTGCGTTGCCAGTACATGTTTGTTGCTAATACTTGTGTGTTGCCAGTACATGTGTGTTGCCAGTACATGTGTGTTGCCAATACTTGTTTTTTTTTGGCCAATACTCGTTTGTTGCCAGTACATGTTTGTTGCCAGAAGATGTTTGTTGCCAGTACATGTTTGTTGCCAGAAGATGTTTGTTGCCAGTACATGTGTGATGGCTATACATGTTTGTTGCCATTACATGTGTGATGGCTATACATGTTTGTTGACTATACATGTTTGTTGCCATTACATGTGTGATGGCTATACATGTTTGTTGCCATTACATGTGTGATGGCTATACATGTTTGTTGACTATACATGTTTGTTGCCATTACATGTGTGATGGCTATACATGTTTGTTGCCATTACATGTGTGATGGCTATACATGTTTGTTGACTATACATGTTTGTTGCCATTACATGTGTGATGGCTATACATGTTTGTTGACTATACATGTTTGTTGCCATTACATGTGTGATGGCTATACATGTTTGTTGCCATTACATGTGTGATGGCTATACATGTTTGTTGACTATACATGTTTGTTGCCATTACATGTGTGATGGCTATACATGTTTGTTGACTATACATGTTTGTTGCCATTACATGTGTGATGGCTATACATGTTTGTTGCCATTACATGTGTGATGGCTATACATGTTTGTTGACTATACATGTTTGTTGCCATTACATGTGTGATGGCTATACATGTTTGTTGCCATTACATGTGTGATGGCTATACATGTTTGTTGACTATACATGTTTGTTGCCATTACATGTGTGATGGCTATACATGTTTGTTGCCATTACATGTGTGATGGCTATACATGTTTGTTGACTATACATGTTTGTTGCCATTACATGTGTGATGGCTATACATGTTTGTTGACTATACATGTTTGTTGCCATTACATGTGTGATGGCTATACATGTTTGTTGCCATTACATGTGTGATGGCTATACATGTTTGTTGACTATACATGTTTGTTGCCATTACATGTGTGATGGCTATACATGTTTGTTGCCATTACATGTGTGATGGCTATACATGTTTGTTGACTATACATGTTTGTTGCCATTACATGTGTGATGGCTATACATGTTTGTTGACTATACATGTTTGTTGCCATTACATGTGTGATGGCTATACATGTTTGTTGACTATACATGTTTGTTGCCATTACATGTGTGATGGCTATACATGTTTGTTGACTATACATGTTTGTTGCCATTACATGTGTGATGGCTATACATGTTTGTTGACTATACATGTTTGTTGCCATTACATGTGTGATGGCTATACATGTTTGTTGACTATACATGTTTGTTGCCATTACATGTGTGATGGCTATACATGTTTGTTGACTATACATGTTTGTTGCCATTACATGTGTGATGGCTATACATGTTTGTTGACTATACATGTTTGTTGCCATTACATGTGTGATGGCTATACATGTTTGTTGACTATACATGTTTGTTGCCATTACATGTGTGATGGCTATACATGTTTGTTGACTATACATGTTTGTTGCCATTACATGTGTGATGGCTATACATGTTTGTTGACTATACATGTTTGTTGCCATTACATGTGTGATGGCTATACATGTTTGTTGACTATACATGTTTGTTGCCATTACATGTGTGATGGCTATACATGTTTGTTGACTATACATGTTTGTTGCCATTACATGTGTGATGGCTATACATGTTTGTTGACTATACATGTTTGTTGCCATTACATGTGTGATGGCTATACATGTTTGTTGACTATACATGTTTGTTGCCAGTACATGTTTGTTGACTATACATGTTTGTTGCCATTACATGTGTGATGGCTATACATGTTTGTTGACTATACATGTTTGTTGCCATTACATGTGTGATGGCTATACATGTTTGTTGACTATACATGTTTGTTGCCATTACATGTGTGATGGCTATACATGTTTCTTGACTATACATGTTTGTTGCCATTACATGTGTGATGGCTATACATGTTTGTTGACTATACATGTTTGTTGCCAGTACATGTTTGTTGACTATACATGTTTGTTGCCAGTACATGTTTGTTGCCAGTACATGTTTGTTTCCAGTACATGTTTGTTGCCAGTACATGTGTGATGGCTATACATGTTTGTTGACTATACATGTTGTTGCCATTACATGTGTGATGGCTATACATGTTTGTTGACTATACATGTTTGTTGCCATTACATGTGTGATGGCTATACATGTTTGTTGCCATTACATGTGTGATGGCTATACATGTTTGTTGACTATACATGTTTGTTGCCAGTACATGTTTGTTGACTATACATGTTTGTTGCCAGTACATGTTTGTTGCCAGTACATGTTTGTTTCCAGTACATGTTTGTTGCCATTACATGTGTGATGGCTATACATGTTTGTTGACTATACATGTTTGTTGCCATTACATGTGTGATGGCTATACATGTTTGTTGACTATACATGTTTGTTGCCAGTACATGTTTGTTGACTATACATGTTTGTTGCCATTACATGTGTGATGGCTATACATGTTTGTTGACTATACATGTTTGTTGCCATTACATGTGTGATGGCTATACATGTTTGTTGACTATACATGTTTGTTGCCATTACATGTGTGATGGCTATACATGTTTCTTGACTATACATGTTTGTTGCCATTACATGTGTGATGGCTATACATGTTTGTTGACTATACATGTTTGTTGCCAGTACATGTTTGTTGACTATACATGTTTGTTGCCAGTACATGTTTGTTGCCAGTACATGTTTGTTTCCAGTACATGTTTGTTGCCAGTACATGTTTGTTTCCAGCACATGTCTGTTGCCAGTACATGTTTGTTTCCAGCACATGTCTGTTGCCAGTACATGTTTTTTTTTGGCCAATACTCGTTTGTTGCCAGAAGATGTTTGTTGCCAGTACATGTGTGATGGCTATACATGTTTGTTGACTATACATGTTTGTTGCCATTACATGTGTGATGGCTATACATGTTTGTTGACAATACATGTTTGTTGCCAGTACATGTGTGATGGCTATACATTTTTGTTGACTATACATGTTTGTTGCCAGTACATGTTTGTTGCCAGCACATGTATGTTGTCAGTACATGTCTGTTGCCAGTACATGTTTGTTTCCAGTACATGTCTGTTGCCAGTACATGTTTGTTGCCAGTACAGTTTGTTGCCAGCACATGTATGTTGTCAGTACATGTCTGTTGCCAGTACATGTTTGTTGCCAGTACATGTTTGCTGCCAGTACATGTCTGTTGCCAGTACATGTTTGTTGCCAGCACATGTTTGTTGCCAGTACATGTTTGTTGCCAGCACATGTTTGTTGCCAGCACATGTCTGTTGCCAGCACATGTTTGTTGCCAGCACATGTCTGTTGCCAGTACATGTTTGTTGCCAGCACATGTCTGTTGCCAGCACATGTTTGTTGCCAGCACATGTCTGTTGCCAGTACATGTTTGTTGCCAGTACATGTCTGTTGCCAGTACATGTCTGTTGCCAGCACATGTTTGTTGCCAGTACATGTTTGTTGTCAGTACATGTTTGTTGTCAGTACATGTTTGTTGCCAGTACATGTCTGTTGCCAGTACATGTCTGTTGCCAGTACATGTTTTATGATTCCCCGATCCCTACCGCCGATGTTTTGTTTCTCCATTTGTGAACTACCGCACATTACTTTGCAAACAAAAATAATTGCTGCTTCTGAAACAAAGACTTACTTCTTTCTCATGATATTTACAATGTAACACAGACCATAATGTAGAATTATTTTTCTTATTTAACCATAGAAATATCAACATTATTTTCCGAAAAACATTTAAGAAATTATTAAATTATTTTCTTGATTTGTTTACGAAACGAAATAACACGGGTCGAAGCCTTGTTTTAATTTGAAATTGAAGAACCCTCTTTCTAACCTCAATAAACAAAAGATTTATTACCCAGAATGCAATTTATATGTTATGGATCGCCATCCCACTTTTAAGTTGCAGGGCAATTCTGATAATAGTTTCGTTGCCGCGTAACCTTGATGATGTTGATATTTGAGGTCACAGATAGGGAAATCAATATGTATGATTTACTGGCGTTCAGTTATTGTGGTGTGAGACTCTGGCCATTATTAATAACTTTTTAATGGCTGATAATGGAAATGTGAGAGGCGATATCGAACGAGAGGCAAGACATTTTTTTAAAATTTTTTTCTTTTTATTGGAAGGTCACCAAAATGTGGTTTTGCAGAAGATTGTTGAGAATGCCGAGGGCAGTTATGGCAGTGGCGTATACTGGTTTTGAGGTCTGGGCTACCGCTGACATAATAAATAACAACATACATTATATTCAGTAGGTTTAAATAAAGTAATATTTTCTAATGACATCACTACATTTTAAATTACTTACTTATTTATATGTTAATTATATCCGTCTTGTTTAGGGCAAAAATGTCTTGATGACTTTGTCATTGAAAGTACTGTTAGGTTGGTTTCTAAGTTTCTGAGGGAATGATTTCTCAATGGACATTAATGCCAAACCAGATAAGTGTTCTTGTGTCTGAGTTGAGCGACAAAAAGATTTGATTCTCTTGAGAGCAGAAAAAGTTCTTTCTACAGATGCTGATGCGCATAACGTAGTTTATAAATAGCTAAGGAAATGTCGGTAATAAGTCATAGTTTCACTTTCACTTTTAACGCTTCTAATTGACTAGAGCTAAAAATAACCCATGAAACCCCATTCCTCTAGTGGTAGCACCCACTATATTATTTCGACTCCCATTTTTGAATGTCAAGGTCATAAATACTAGGTCCGGATAGAGGAAAAATGTACCGCTAGGTACTAGAGGTTTCAAATTAGAGTAGTTTCGGTTTCATTCACAAACGTTATAGTGGCCAGAGGAAAACCTTCTTTAATAAATGCAAATCAAAGCAAATAAATTATATTGGCATACGAAATGTATAATAGAATATTCGAAAACTTGTAATATAAGTATTTTTAAAAATATAATAAATTATCATTTCCTTTTGTATTTCGTTAATATGTACAGGCTACCAGCGGTAGCTGCGGTATCATAGAGAATACGCCACTGAGTTATGGTAAGTAATGGATGAGTCTTCATATAGGCTGAAGCCAAAAGAAAAAAAAACAGTTTATTATCAATATCAGGAGGGGTACAATCACATTTTTTAAAAAAATCTTGCAACATCTCAACCTCATCTTAGCCTTCCAGCGTTAAATGGGCGTAAATGAGTTGTCAATGCAATGCAATGCAATATAATATAATATAATAAATATAATATAATAAATATAATATAATATAATATAATATAATATAATATAATATAATATAATATAATATAATATAATATAATATAATATAATATAATATAATATAATATAATATAATATAATATAATATAATATAATATAATATAATATAATATAATATAATATAATATAATATAATATAATATAATATAATATAATATAATATAATATAATATAATATAATATAATAATAATATAATATAATATAATATAATATAATATAATATAATATAATATAATATAATATAATATAATATAATATAATATAATATAATATAATATAATATAATATAATATAATATAATATAATATAATATAATATAATATAATATAATATAATATAATATAATATAATATAATATAATATAATATAATATAATATAATATAATATAATATAATATAATATCTATCTATCTATTGACCTTTCGAGCCGTAACCGGCCCATAGGGCGTAGACCAAGATACACCTTCTCCTATATGAATTTTTGTTCTAGCAGTTTTCTTTTAAAGATATTTTATCAAATCTCGCCATCTGTCTCTGTTCTGTGCAAGCAGTTCTATCTCATTGAGGGAGCCGATTCCTGCTGCTCTTGCCTCTCTCATCAATGTTCTTCTCAGTGTCTCCCTGGGTCTTCCTCTTTTTCTTTTACCTGTTGTTTCCCATATGAGGGCTTGCTTTGCTATTCGATTATTATCTCTTCTCATCACATGTCCAACGTATGACCATCGTCTTTTCTTTATTACTGAAGATATTAGTGGTTGATTGGCGATTTCTCTAATTTCCTCGTTTGTTTTGAATTCGTTCCATTCTATACCAAGTATTTTCCTTAGACATTTATTTTCGAATGCGTTCAACTTTGTTTCTATATCTCTTGTTGTTTTCCAGCTTTCACACGCATACGTAAGGGTTGATAGTACATTTGATTTGAATAGCCTAAGTTTTGTGTTTGTGCTAATGAGTTTTGATTTCCACAACTTTTCAAGGCTTCTGAAAGACATTGCTGCTTTAGCCAGTCTGATTCTAATTTCTTTGCTCGTATCCCCTTCTCGATCAATGTGACTTCCAAGATAGATAAAGTGATCGATCTCTTCTACTGGTTTGTTTTCCATGTATATTTTGTCACTTGTTGGAATTAAACTTTTCATGACTTTAGTCTTTTCATGATTGACCTCAAGCCCAATTTTGCTGGCTATTGATGATAGTTCATTTGTGTTATATAATATAATATAATATAATATAATATAATATAATATAATATAATATAATATAATATAATATATATAATATAAATAAATATAATATAATATAATATAATATAATATAATATAATATAATATAATATAATATAATATAATATAATATAATATAATATAATATAATATAATATAAATATAATATAATATAATATAATATAATATAATATAATATAATATAATATAATATAATATATATATATATATAATATAATATAATATAATATAATATAATATAATATAATATAATATAATATAATATAATATAATATAATATAATATAATATAATATAATATAATATTATCGTTCGCCATAACGACAGGCATAAGCTATCATTATCTGTCACAATTTTCTGTCGGAGCGCGTGGCCGTGCAGCTAAAACCACTGTTCCGCTGGCTGAAAAGCTGACGTACGGTGTTCGAAGTCCGCGGTAGACAGAAAGGATTTTTTCTATCGGGGGTGAAATAAAAATCCTGAGTCTCACACGTCGTGGCGACTGCTTGACCAAGCGGCCTTTATTTCTCTGGTCGAGGTTGCCCCTCGTCATACACCAGCAATGGTACTATGTGACGTAAAGATAGTTTTTTTTTTTTAGTGTATCGTATGAAATCTGTTGTTGACTGATTACCATGCCACAACATCCAGCTATCTAGTATCTTCTCTACTTGTCGTCCGCGATATCTCTTTTCATGTATGAACTGACGGATATCCCATGATGGATGGATGAATGGACGGACAGACAGACGGACAAAAACAGACAGACAGATAACAAGTGGGGGAACATGCTAACAGCTGTCTTAAGTGGAAATCTGACCTCTTCAGTGACCTGCTTCAGTCCAAGGTCAGGAACACGCTCCCTGAGGTCGGCCAGAAGGTTTTCTGTTGGTAATTCTCGCACGGGCAGCAGGACGCCATGGCTATCCACGAAGTAGAACTCGATCTTGCTTCCTGCAAACTGGACAAATAAGAAAGCTTGTTAGGGGAGGGCTTGTCATATGGGCGGGATTAGGGGCGGGGTGTATCGAATAAGTGACAAGGGCGTGTCATTTAGGGAAAGAGCGAAGATTGTGTTATTTAGAGGCAAGGTTAATCGGGGAAAGAATGTATCAAATAAGAGACAAAGGGCGTGTCTTATGGGTGGAGTTAGGGGTGGGGTGAATCAAATACGTGACAAAGGGCGTGTCATAAGGGTGGAGTGTATCAAATAAGTGACAAGGGGTGTTATTTAGGAAAAGAGTTAGTGAAGAAGGTAGTATTTAGAGGCGGAGTCGTGAAATCGGATGTGTTGGGCCGAAAGGCGAAATCATGAACATTTTACTGTAAACTACAACACAACGCCCACAAGCTCACTTAACGTCATTGTTAGGACGGACGACGAAGTGACGTAATCCTTGTCATCAGGTGAACGTAATCAAACAATAGGCGGAGTTAACCCGGGGGAAGAATAGATCAAATAAGGGACGAGAACGTGTCAATTAGGGACAGAGTTAGAGAAAAGGGTGTTATTTAGAGAGGGGTTAAGGCAAAGAAATGCAAATGAATGCATAAAAATGCGAAGCTGCAGTAATTTAGACCTGTTATTTAGAGACAGAGATTCTGCCAGATGGACTGTGGTGAATGCAACGTTCTGTGGGAGATCTGGTTAGAGACAGAGATTCTTTCAGATGGGCTGTAGTGAATGTAACGCTCTGTGGGAGATCTGGTTAGAGATAGAGATTCTTTCAGATGGGCTGTGGTGAATGTAACGCTCTGTGGGAGATCTGGTTAGAGACAGAGATTCTTTCAGATGGGCTGTGGTGAATGTAACGCTCTGTGGGAGATCTGGTTAGAGATAGAGATTCTTTCAGATGGGCTGTGGTGAATGTAACGCTCTGTGGGAGATCTGGTTAGAGATAGAGATTCTTTCAGACAAGCTGTGGTGAATGTAACGATCTGTGTGAGGTCTGGTTAGAATCAGAGATTCTTTCAGATTGTCTGTTGTGAATGTAACGATCTGTGTGTGGTCTGGTTAGAGTCAGAGATTCTTTCAGATTGTCTGTAGTGAATGTAACGATCTGTGTGAGGTCTGGTTAGAGTCAGAGATTCTTTCAGACGGGCTGTAGTGAATGTAACGATCTGTGTGAGGTCTGGTTAGAGTCAGAGATTCTTTCAGACGGGCTGTAGTGAATGTAACGATCTGTGTGAGATCTGGTTAGAGTCAGAGATTCTTTCAGATGGGCTGTGGTGAATGCAACGTTCTGTTGGAGATCTGGTTAGAGTCAGAGATTCTTTCAGATGGGCTGTGGTGAATGCAACGTTCTGTGGGAGATCTGGTTAGAGTCAGAGATTCTTTCAGATGGGCTGTGGTGAATGTAATATTGTGCAATTGACAAGCAATCTGATGAAGATGATCTGGCTGGAGTTTTTACAGTGAATCAACCGTTGAGAAAAATGGCAGATAGAGCATCAGCTATTGACCGCACTGAAGAACAAAGAATCAAATTGTTTGGAGTAGACTAAAGCACCGTTCAGCAACAAGGCAAAAAGCTGTCAGCGAACCATAGCTGATGGTTTGCATGAGAATCAATGGATCAGAACCATCCATTTCTTGTTAGTACCCCTAAAAAAAGTCTAACCAGTCTAGTCTGGCCAAGTGATTAGCGATCGAAAGGGAAGACAACTCGGTACTCAAAAATGAAGTGCTGAAGTCGGATGTGTTGGGCCAAAAGGCGCAAATATCACAGTTCTACTTGAAACTAGAATAGATGGCTTCGGTAGCCTAGATGGGAAAACCACCCTACTGAGCTACCAACGTTCGTACAACCCGTATTTGATTCCATTGGAAGATATTTGAGTTGTACTCGTGGTTGGAAAAAAACAATACACCCGCGGTCGACCCAGCCGCTGGCAGAAATGGGTACCAGGGTATTACTTTGGAAAGGTGAGGAATTTCGCCTCGCATCGTATCGTAAGTTTCGATTTTTGAAGCGACACTATCCAGAAGTCTCCGAAAACATCTGGATAGGCGGCCGAGCACATATGGGTGGAAACTTGCGTGCTAAGACGCTGATTCAGGTCTCGCTCTTGATCATGACCTTTATCTAACACGACGCAGGGAACCACTTAACCGTCCCTTTCAAGGGTGGATGGATGACGGCGAAGTCTAACTACGCCTTATAGTCATCGCGATAAACGCAAGCAACTCACATAGGTTAGACATCTGACCACAATGCAACTCACATAGTTTAGACATCTGACCACAATGCAACTCACATAGGTTAGACATCTGACCACAATGCAACTCACATAGTTTAGACATCTGACCACGATGCAACTCACATAATTTAGACATCTGACCACGATGCAACTCACATAGTTTAGACATCTGACCACGATGCAACTCACATAGTTTAGACATCTGACCACAATGCAACTCACATAGTTTAGACATCTGACCACGATGCAACTCACATAATTTAGACATCTGACCACGATGCAACTCACATAGTTTAGACATCTGACCACAATGCAACTCACATAGTTTAGACATCTGACCACGATGCAACTCACATAGTTTAGACATCTGACCACAATGCAACTCACATAGTTTAGACATCTGACCACAATGCAACTCACATAGTTTAGACATCTGACCACGATGCAACTCACATAGTTTAGACATCTGACCACAATACAACTCACATAGTTTAGACATCTGACCACAATGCAACTCACATAGTTTAGACATCTGACCACAATACAACTCACATAGTTTAGACATCTGACCACAATGCAACTCACATAGTTTAGACATCTGACCACGATGCAACTCACATAGTTTAGACATCTGACCACGATGCAACTCACATAGTTTAGACATCTGACCACGATGCAACTCACATAGTTTAGACATCTGACCACAATGCAACTCACATAGTTTAGACATCTGACCACGATGCAACTCACATAGTTTAGACATCTGACCACAATGCAACTCACATAGTTTAGACATCTGACCACAATGCAACTCACATAGTTTAGACATCTGACCACGATGCAACTCACATAGTTTAGACATCTGACCACAATACAACTCACATAGTTTAGACATCTGACCACTATACAACTCACATAGTTTAGACATTTAACCACATTGAAACGTAACCAACCTGCAGCTCGAGCGTATTAAAAAAAGTTAAAGAACCCCGTCACGCCAAGTGACGTACAAGGAATATGGTGTTAGTGACCATAATTTTTACAGACCTTCGACACATGTTTTTTGGGGTTTTGTGGTCTATATTACGCCCATGCCGCTTTACATTCCCAGAAAAAATCCGGTACCCATTTAAGGCTGGGTGAACCCGGAAGCCGTCGATCAGAATCGAACCTGACCTATTGTCCTTTGTAGTCCAGTTCACTACCCACTGAACTATCTCGGTTCCCGTAGCTCGAGCATATAACATGAAAACAACCGTCTGTAGAGCACAAAAGGAAACAGAGCCAGAAATGAATAAATGGAATCAATGAGACATTAAGTAAATTCGTCCGGACAACAATTCAGGTTAGACAACAAAGAAAAGTAGAATTACATATTGTAATTCTCTGTATCTGTAGACAGCACAAGCCGTGGGATTGTGCACGTCGCGCCAGCTTGACTTCTCTGGTGAAGTCTCGAGGGACTGAGATTTTGCGAGAATGCAACTTTGCCTCTTTCTTGTTCACACCGGACCGGCAGCCATATTGTTCACGTGTCCCTCGCCACAACCGTCTTTAGTTTAACTTAGGCCTGTTCAGAGCTACAACTACAGTGGGACACACTATAACCAGTGATGGAAAATGTACAAATGAAATAAACAAAAGAACAGGTATGGCAAAAAGTCATTTAATGCCATGAAAAATATACTAACATCAAAACAAATAACACCAGGGCTAAAACTAAGAATATCAAAATGTTACATCTTTTCAATATTCCTGTATGGTGCAGAAACATGGACATTAGATGAGAAAACAGAACACAAATTGAAGCTTTTGAAATGTGAATTTAAAGAAGAATAGGTAGAATTGAGTGGAAAGAAAGAAAACAAACGATGAAGTTTTAAAACAACTAAAAATGAAAAGAGAACTACTAAACACAATTAGAACAAGACAACTTAAATTTTTGGGCCATGTTAAAAGACACAACAGCCTAATAAAAGTAATATTGGAGGAGAAAATACAAGGTAAAGAGGCAGAGGCAGACCAAGACTAACATGGACGAGTAACATAAAAAGATGGACAAGTCAATCTATGACAACCTGCACCATCAAAGCAAGAGACAGAGCAGAATAGCGCTCCATGGTAGCCAACCTTCGATGCGGAGACAGCACTCAACGATGACGATGAGGCCTGCGAGTTTAGAGTGAAATTCCTGAATGGGCAAAAATGTGTGACGTCTTCAACCGTGTGAGCTATAGACGCTTGACGTCATTTTACCTACAACCGCCCCTCCCCTGAAAGATAAAAAAGTCACAAACTTTAGATGAATCCTTTCAGACCGCGTGCATTATTAATACTATCTATGACTATACCCTCGCCATACATGCAGATATTCTCAGATTTATGATGTACTCTTAATTATTTTTTTTATCATCAAAAACTGAATTTTTTTTTGGGTAGATTTATCCTATAAATTGTGCCTGGACAGCGGCCATTTTTGGTCTACTCTTTTGATTTCTAACTTCCAAGAGCTTTTTTTAAACATGTGCAGAGTGCACGCGGTCGATACATATATTGTTGTTTGTAGCCCTCACTGCGCAGAGACCAGGAGAGGGTTAAAGCCAAGAAAGAAACAATTATTCGATTTAAAAAAAAATTTTCCATCCCCTGTGGTGAGAATTGAACCCAAAACTTTCTTGTTAAGAGGCCTACGTCTTACCTCCAACTTGAATAAGAGGGGGTGGGGTGGGGATATTAAGTGCCTGCGACTTGCTGTCGCATTAACAGGGTCGACGCTCCAGTAGCTGACCAAGACCTAGCAGTTCTACCTCCTCATGGTCTCCTCCGGTATCTATCTTGACGACACTTAGTACCACTGCTGGTGCATGTCGGGCACGATAAAACCAGAGGGATAAAGGCCGCTTGGTCGAAGCAGTCGCCACGACGTGTGAGACTCAGGATTTTTATTCCAACCCCGATAGAAAAAATTGATTTTGTGTACCGCGGGTTTCGAACTTCGTACGCTGGGTTTTCAGCCAGTAAAACAGTGGTTTTTGTCGCATGGCCACGCGCACGTTGGGTCTACCCCCGGTAACAGTCTACCTAACAACAGTCTACCTAACAACAGTCTACCTAACAACAGTCTACCTAACAACAGTCTACCTAACAACAGTCTACCTAACAACAGTCTACCTAACAACAGTCTACCTAACAACAGTCTACCTAACAACAGTCTACCTAACAACAGTCTACCTAACAACAGTCTACCTAACAACAGTCTACCTAACAACAGTCTACCTAACAACAGTCTACCTAACAACAGGCTGGCTAACAACAGTCTGGCTAACAACAGTCTACCTAACAACAGGCTGGCTAACAACAGTCTACCTAACAACAGTCTACCTAACAACAGTCTACCTAACAACAGGCTGGCTAACAACGGTCTACCTAAAAACAGTCTACCTAACAACAGTCTACCTAACAACAGTCTGGCTAACAACAGTCTACCTAACAACAGTCTACCTAACAACAGTCTACCTAACAACAGGCTGGCTAACAACAGTCTACCTAACAACAGGCTGGCTAACAACAGGCTGGCTAACAACAGTCTATCTAACAACAGTCTACCTAACAACAGACTGGCTAACAACAGTCTACCTAACAACAGTCTACCTAACAACAGTCAACCTAACAACAGTCTACCTAACAACAGTCTACCTAAAAACAGACTGGCTAACAACAGTCTACCTAGCAACAGTCTACCTAACAACAGACTGGCTAACAACAGTCTACCTAACAACAGTCTACCTAACAACAAATTGGCTAACAACAGTCTACCTAACAACAGTCTACCTAACAACAGACTGGCTAACAACAGTGTACCTAACAACAGTGTACCTAACAACAGTCTACCTAACAACAGGCTGGCTAACAACAGTCTACCTAACAACAGTCTACCTAACAACAGTCTACCTAACAACAGTCTGGCTAACAACAGTCTACCTAACAACAGACTGGCTAACAACAGTCTACCTAACAACAGTCTACCTAACAACAGGCTGGCTAACAACAGTCTACCTAACAACAGGCTGGCTAACAATAGGCTGGCTAACAACAGTCTACCTAACAACATGCTGGCTAACAACAGGCTGGCTAACAACAGTCTACCTAACAACAGTCTACCTAACAACAGTCTACCTAACAACAGTCTACCTAACAACAGACAGGCTAACAACAGTCTACCTAACAACAGTCTACCTAACAACAGGCTGGCTAACAACAGTCTACCTAACAACAGTCTACCTAACAACAGTCTACCTAACAACAGGCTGGCTAACAACAGTCTACCTAACAACAGGCTGGCTAACAACAGTCTACCTAACAACAGTCTACCTAACAACAGGCTGGCTAACAACAGTCTACCTAACAACAGTCTACCTAACAACAGTCTGGCTAACAACAGTCTACCTAACAACAGTCTACCTAACAACAGTCTACCTAACAACAGGCTGGCTAACAACAGTCTACCTAACAACAGGCTGGCTAACAACAGGCTGGCTAACAACAGTCTACCTAACAACAGTCTACCTAACAACAGACTGGCTAACAACAGTCTACCTAACAACAGTCTACCTAACAACAGTCAACCTAACAACAGTCTACCTAACAACAGTCTACCTAACAACAGTCTACCTAACAACAGACTGGCTAACAACAGTCTACCTAGCAACAGTCTACCTAACAACAGACTGGCTAACAACAGTCTACCTAACAACAGATTGGCTAACAACAGTCTACCTAACAACAGTCTACCTAACAACAGACTGGCTAACAACAGTGTACCTAACAACAGTCTACCTAACAACAGGCTGGCTAACAACAGTCTACCTAACAACAGTCTACCTAACAACAGTCTACCTAACAACAGTCTGGCTAACAACAGTCTACCTAACAACAGACTGGCTAACAACAGTCTACCTAACAACAGTCTACCTAACAACAGGCTGGCTAACAACAGTCTACCTAACAACAGGCTGGCTAACAATAGGCTGGCTAACAACAGTCTACCTAACAACATGCTGGCTAACAACAGGCTGGCTAACAACAGTCTACCTAACAACAGTCTACCTAACAACAGTCTACCTAACAACAGTCTACCTAACAACAGTCTACCTAACAACAGTCTACCTAACAACAGACAGGCTAACAACAGTCTACCTAACAACAGTCTACCTAACAACAGGCTGGCTAACAACAGTCTACCTAACAACAGGCTGGCTAACAACAGTCTACCTAACAACAGTCTACCTAACAACAGGCTGGCTAACAACAGTCTACCTAACAACAGTCTACCTAACAACAGGCTGGCTAACAGAAGGGCGAGTCATTTCAGGGGAAGAGGTATGTTTACAACACTAAAAACCCACAAATAATTAACAACAGAAAGGGAAAAAAAACAAAGGACAATAGATGGTCCCAAGCAGGATCAAACCCGTACTCCTCGACACAGCGCCTTGCAACGAGAACCAAACGCTAGAGCACACGGCCAACTCAGCTACCTAGAAAGATAGCTATCATTGGCGATGCTTTTCACGCATGTATACTCATGACTATAGCACAGTGTTACGATCACAACTAGGGAGTAAATTGTGTATCTGTATTTGTCTATAATAATGATAATAACAGAATAGCAAAGCAAGCCTTCATGTGGGAAACAACAGGTAAGATGAAAAGAGAAAGACCCAGAGAGACACTGAGAAGTAACATTGATGAGAGAGGCAAGAGCAGTAGGAATCGGCTCCCTCATTGAGATAGAGCTGCTTGCACAGAACGGAGACAAATGGCGAGATTTGATAACATATATTTCAAAGAATTGAAAACTGCTAGAATAAAAAATTTAGATAAGAGAAAGAGTATCTTGGTCTACATCCTATGGACCGGCTACGGCTCGAAAGGTTAACAGAAAGATAGATTTGTCTATTAAGACAATTATCTCACGGATATGGCAGGGCTGAATACTTGCGTTGCAGACAAACAGTTATAGGACGAAACAGCACGAGTAGTTTAATCATTTGAGTTTTTTCCGAGTTATCTTTTTAGACAGCTTAGTTGGCCATGTGCTCTAGAGTTTGTTTATCGTAGCAAGGCGCTGTGTCAAAGAGAACGGGTTCAATCCTGCTTCGGACCAACTTTTGTTCTTTGTTGTTTTTTTTCCTGTTGTTGATTTTTTTTTTTTCCCGAGTGCTGTAAACATACCCCTTCCCCTGAAATAATTTCTTGATCTATCGCCTCGGAAGTTTCCATCCATAATAATATTTATTTATTATTATTTGTCTCCAGGTTAACAGAAGCTAGGATCACAGGTAGGTTCCCAGTAGTGGTGGCTCTTATTGACATAGAAGACCTAGTACTGAGCCTGCATCAAAACAGGCTGGTCAACAGAAGCTAGGATCACCGGGTTCCCTGTAGTGGTGGCTCTTACTGACATAGAAGACCTAGTACTGAGCCTGCATCAAAACAGGCTGGTCAACAGAACCTAGGGTCGCCGTGCTCTCTATAGAGGTGGCTCTTACTGATATAGAAGACCTAGTATTGCAGTACCTCTGGGCTGGACTAGTAGTTTCCCAGCATAGCCTGGGATAGACGAACTTCAACTTCTCCAGCAAGAGCCGGGAATGTCAAGAAAGTCATTACGACCCACCACATCAAAGAATAAAGAGAGCGCCCTCCTCCAATAAACTAGTGGCACTACATCAACAATAACAATAAGAACAACAACAACAACAACCTCTGGCTAAACAAGAAGTAAGAGAACGTAAGGTAAAACAACAAGTAAGGTAAAAGAAAAGGAAGAAAGATCTACCTGAACCTCTCTTCCATTATTTTCGGTTCGGCTTAGTCGAGCCATCTAGAATTACAAGCTTACCTCCACCATAGCTACAAGGATCAATAATAAACAATAGTCACATGACATTAGTATGGAATCTATTGGGCGTATCCAGATAAAATCATAATTACTTTATTGTCTGCTTCGATACGATCATTGTCGCTTATAGAGTATCGTTTGAACGATACTACAGCAAAACTGGCCGTAACCGATTCAACCCACAGTATACATGATTAATGTTGTCCACACGGTCGGTGTCCTCCCAGTGTGTCCGTCTGTCACTCCCAGCTCCCAAGTTCATTACTGGGTTAGACGGTTCTCAAAGTGGGATTGCTGGAGTCTGAATAATGGAGATGCGATGGTGCTACTAGTACCAGACCTGGACGCTAGACTCAAGAACAATACGAAAAATAACCACTACCGAGATGCTTGCTTGCGTTCGCCCGATGACTAAGGGAGGAGGACTCTTCATCATCCGCCCTTAAAAGGACGCTAAGTGGGCGTGTCTGCGTTGTGTTGTGGTTTACAGTATATCTGTGATATTTGCGCCTTTCGGCCCAACACATCCGACTTCAGCATGACATTTTTGAGTACCGGGTTGTCTTCTCTCTTTGATCCTTACTCGCTTGGCCAGACTAGAGTTAGTCTGCTACTAGAGGCACGACTGAGAGGTGGAGCAGGGTCTGTATGGATTATGGTTCACCGATCCTGGCGCAAGCCATCAGCTGTGGGTCGCTGACAACTTTCAGCTCTGGTGCTGTGAGGCACGCCTTCGTCTCCACTACCGAGATGATATATGTTAGACCAATGACAAGAAACAGCCCAGGAGAAAACATCAGAAATGAAGAACTTAGAAAAAAGGTAGGAATAATTCCCATCACAGAATACTTAAAGAAACAGCAGATAACATAGTTTTGCCGTGTGATAAAATAGAGAGATCAAAACACAACACAATGAGCCTTCAATAAATATTATCAGAACACAAGACTCAAGGGCCGACCACGAAAAAGATGGATTGGTGGAAATTTAGAAACACTGGCAAACATAAAGGCAGCAGAGGTCAACAGACGAGCAAAAGACAACAAATTATATCTGTCCTCTCTTTTCAGCGCTAAAAGCCAAATAAAAAAGGAAAGAAGATGGGAGAACAGATTACTAACAGAGAACGTTTTCAAATTAGATTTGAGAATAAATCAAAGTGAGATTAGTATTTATCATAAAAGAATTGGCATAGCAAAGGAAAAACAAGAAAAGGATAAAAGTCAAAAGAATATACATCATCATCATCAAGTACCAGGCCTGCTGGCACAGGTGATTGTGTCTCTCCACAACTTTTGATCTCGACAGTTATTTATCATTTCTGTTGTTGACTTTCTGCTAAGCCTTTCTCTTAAGCTGTCTGGTATCTTTTTTCTTTGCTTCCCTCTATCTCTTCGTCCCTCAATTTTTCCACTTGTTACAATATATTCCAGTTGTTCCCTTCTCATTACATGGCCAAAAAATGATGATTGCTCTTCATAATCATCATCATCAAGTACCGGGCCTAGTGGCGTAGGTGATCATGTCTCTCCACAACTTTCGATCTCGGCAGCTATTTATCATTTCTGTTGTTGACCTTCTGCCAAGCCATTCTCTTAAGCTGTCTGTTATTTTTTCTCTTTGCTTCCCTCTATCTCTTCGTCCCTCAATTTTTCCAGTTGTTACAATACATTCAAGTTGTTCTCTTCTCATTACATGGCCAAAAATGATGATTGTCTCTTCCTAACATTGGAAATTAGCTCCAATAGGAATAATAAATTTATGTAAGGCGTTGATGGACAAGAAACGACGTCAAGATAAATGTATGTACGCGTTGATGTAGATGAGAAGACATGAAGATAAATGTATGTACGGTGTTGATGGACAAGACAAGACGTGAAGATAAATTTATGTACGGTGTTGATGGACAAGAAAAGACATGAAGATAAATTTATGTACGGCGTTGATGGAGATGAGAAGACATGAAGATAAATTTATGTACGGTGTTGATGGAGATGAGAAGACATGATGATAAATTTATGTACGGTGTTGATGGAGATGAGAAGACAGGAAGATAAATTTATGTACGGTGTTGATGGAGATGAGAAGACAGGAAGATAAATTTATGTACGGTGTTGATGGAGATGAGAAGACATGAAGATAAATTTATGTACGGTGTTGATGGAGATGAGAAGACATGAAGATAAATTTATGTACGGTGTTGATGGAGATGAGAAGACAGGAAGATAAATTTATGTACGGTGTTGATGGAGATGAGAAGACAGGAAGATAAGTTTATGTACGGTGTTGATGGAGATGAGAAGACAGGAAGATACATTTATGTACGGTGTTGATGGAGATGAGAAGACAGGAAGATAAATTTATGTACGGTGTTGATGGAGAAGTGAAGACATGAAGATACATTTATGTACGGTGTTGGTGAAGATGAGAAGACAGGAAAATAAATTTATGTACGGTGTTGATGGAGATGAGACGACAAGAAGATAAATTTATGTACGGTGTTGATGGAGATGAGAAGACAGGACAATAAATTTATGTACGGTGTTGATGGAAATGAGAAGACAGGAAAATAAATTTATGTACGGTGTTGATGGAGATGAGAAGACAGGAAAATAAATTTATGTACGGTGTTGATGGAGATGAGAAGACAGGAAAATAAATTTATGTACGGTGTTGATGGAGATGAGAAGACAGGAAAATAAATTTATGTACGGTGTTGATGGAGATGAGAAGACAGGAAGATACATTTATGTACGGTGTTGATGGAGATGAGAAGACAGGAAGATACATTTATGTACGGTGTTGATGGAGATGAGAAGACAGGAAGAGATATGTGAAGGATTCAATTTTTAACTACACAGGTTTTACATTTTAAGACACAGTTTTTTTCTAATCACTTTGAATGAATAATAGGAGAAGAACCTTCATTGAAATTAGCACAATTAAAACGTATACATAGCCTTCATTGACCAGGAGAAAGCATTCGACAGAGTAAACAGAGAACAACTGTGGGAGATACTAACAACATATGGAGTAAGCCAACATCTAACCAACCTTATTAAAAGTCTCTACGTCAGCAGCAGCTGCAGGGTCAGGACAACAGCAGGCTACACAGACCACTTCGAAGTTAGATCAGGTGTAAGACAGGGGTGCGTACTATCCCCCTACTGTTTATTACATACATGGACCATATATGCAAGCTAGCCAACCCATCAGAGACAGAGGAGATCAAGGAGCTTTTATTTGCAGACGATCAGGCACTAATACATGAAACAATAGAAGACCTACAAGAACACTTTAAAAAACTCAACATCTTAGGCACAAAATACAACATGAAAATCAACATCAACAAAACAGAAGTCATGAATGTCGCCAAAAATAAACAGAACATCAACATAACTATAGAAGGCAGAAAACTAAAACAAGTAGAAGAATTCAAATACCTAGGAAGTCTAATGACAAACGATAATTCTCAAACAGCAGAGATATAATAAAGATGCAACAAAGCTTGTCAAATCATCGGACAGTTATCACCACTATTGTCCAACAGGGAAATAACTCTGGAGGCAAAACGAGCACTATACAATACAATCTTCATCCCAACGTTGTGCTACCAATGCCAGACCTGGACCCTAGATGCAAGAACAACAAGTAAAATAACCTCTACAGGGATGAAATGTGTTAGACGAATGACAGGAAACAGTCTGAGAGATAAGATCAGAAATGAAGAACCGAGAAAAAAGCTAGGAATAGTCCCCGCCATAGAATATATAAATAAACAACAGATAAAATGATTTGGCCACGTGACAAAGCAGAAAGAACAAAACACAACACAACGAGCCTTCAACAAACGTTGTGAGAACACCGGACCCAAGGGTCGACCACGAAAAAGATGGATCGATGGAATATTAGAAGCACTAGGAAACATAACAGCAGCAGAGGCGAACAGAAGAGCAAAAAACCGCTATCTATATCTCCCCTCGACGCTGAAAGGCAGATGAGGAAGGAAAGAAGAAGAAGAAGAAGAAGAAGAAGAAGAAGATGGAAATGAGGAAATCAACTAAAGTCTCAGTGACAAACAACTGTTGTTGTGATAATCGACACTGCACACCGGACGAACCTATAGGTGCTCTGATATAATCGTAGACTAAACTTTAGGAGAATCCTGGCTCACATCCACGAACTCCATAGCACGGTCAGGGATCAACGTATGGGAATTATAGAAGAGAGACAAATAGTGATAAATGAATATTATTATTGAGGGAAACTTTCAAGGC
Source organism: Megaustenia siamemsis (assembly GCA_032433765.1). Classification (NCBI taxonomy): domain Eukaryota; kingdom Metazoa; phylum Mollusca; class Gastropoda; order Stylommatophora; family Ariophantidae; genus Megaustenia; species Megaustenia siamemsis. The sequence continues at coordinate 6,889,268 of JAVIAB010000024.1, forward strand.
GATAAAATTATAGAAAAGAGACAAATAATGATAAATGAATATTGTTATAGAGGGAAACTTCCGAGAAGATACAATTATAGAAGAGAGACAGATAATGATAAATGAATATTATTATAGTGGGAAACTTCCGAGAAGATACAATTATAGAAGAGAGACAAATAATGATAAATGAATATTGTTATAGAGGGAAACTTCCGAGAAGATACAATTATAGAAGAGAGACAGATAATGATAAATGAATATTATTATAGAGGGACACTTTCGAGGCGATAAAATTATAGAAGAGAGACAAATAATGATAAATGAATATTATTATAGAGGGAAACTTCCGAGAAGATACAATTATAGAAGAACTTGATTGCATGCGCCAACTGGTATGGCACATGATGATGATGATAATATATGCACTATCACCATATTCTCTATGCGCTAAGGAATGTAGTACAATCCACACTTCTTTATCATTTCTATAGAAATAGGTTTTTGCTGAGAATTTTGCCCGGGAAGGGGCCATATTTATGACCTATTCTTTTCGATTTCACCTGCCATGGGATCTTTAACGTGCGCGAGTTCACACGGGACTTCTTGTTTATTGCCGTTATCCGAGAGGGTTAGTCATCGGATCTCACTGCCCAAGAGACCAGGGGAGGGTAACGTTATAAAGAAACGGCGGATTAATTTTTTTTAATATTTTTGACAAAATCACCACCGTTTCTGGTTGGTTTTGAACCCGTGCCCTTCCTGTCCTGTGGGTGACGTCTTATTCTAGACTACCCAGCCCTGACCAACAAATGTGCGATAAACATCATCATCGAGTGCCGTCTCCACATCGAAGGTTGGCTACCATGAAGCGCTATTCTACTCTGTCTCTTGCTTTGATGGTGCAGATTGTCATAGGTTGACTTGTCCATCTTTTGATGTTACTCGTCTTAGTCTTGGTCTGCCTCTGCCTCTGCCTCTTTTACCTTGTATTTTCCCTTCCAACATTACTTTTAGTAGGCTGTTGTATCTTTTAACATGGCCCAAAAATCTCATGTGTCTTGTTCTAATTGTGTTTAGTAGTTCTCTTTCTATTTTTAGTTGTTTTAAAACTTCATCGTTTGTTTTCTTTTCTTTCCATCCAATTCTACCTATTCTTCTATAAATCCACATTTCAAAGGCTTCAATTTTCTGTTAAGTTTTCTTGTCTAATGTCCATGTTTCTGCACCATACACGAATATTGAGAAGATGTAACATTTTGCTATTCTTAGTTTTAGCTGGTGTTATTTGTTTTGATGTTAGTATATTTTTCATGGCATTAAAATTACATTTTGCCACATCTATTCTTTTGTTTACACTAGATGTGCACTATATGTTGATTAGGCGTTTGGTTGTCAGTTGCTTTCAGTCGGTCTCCTTCCGTGTTCATTATCTGTTTGTCTGTCTGTCTGTCTGTCTGTCTGTCTGTCTGTCTGTCTGTCTAATCTAATCTAATCTAATCTAATCTAATCTAATCTAATCTAATCTAATCTAATCTAATCTAATCTAAATCTAATCTTATCTTATCTTATCTTATTTTATCTTATTTTTATCTGTCTGTCTGTCTGTCTGTCTGTCTGTCTATCTATCTATCTATCTATCTATCTATCTATCTATCTATTGTCCTTTCGAGCCGATATAATGGCACATATTGCAGAGATCACTACTTCTAAAATCTACGGTTCTGTTCCCATAACAATACTTTTTTTTTACAATAACAGCTTGTCAAGACATCGATCAATCTCCTTAGTCGCCTCTTACGACATGCTCATTATACAAGTGCCAAAATGTTAACCCACACAGGGGGCTGGTTGGTCTCGAGGCAAGACACCAGTCTAGAGACAGAGAGTTTGTGAGTTCAAATCCCGGCTACACCAGTTGGGATTTTTATTTGTGATTTCTCTCTGCGGTAACCACCACTGGTCTCAGCAGCAAGGCCCGGTTTAAAATGTCAATTGCTCATCGATCGACTGCAGCGATAACTCAGTGGTTAGCGAACTGGACAACAAAGGACAAGGGTAGGGTTCGATCCCAACCGACGGCCTCTGGTTTACCCAGCTTTAATGAGTACCGGATTTTTTTTCTGGGAAAGTAAAGCGGCACGGGCGTAATACCGACCACACTACCCCAAAAATCAAGTGTTGAAGGTCTGTAAAATTTATGGTCACTAACACCATATTCCCTATACGCCACTTGGCGTGACGGGGGCTCTTTACTTTACTACTTTTCATCGATCGACTAGATACGAGTACCTCCGATGACGGAGTTATCTGCCTGTGCGGCGAGGGACCCCTGTGGACACGGCTGCCAGGGAAACACGGATTAACATGCAAAATTAAGTACCTAGTCTGTCTCTAGGGACTTCGCCAAATGTGAAAGCTGGGAACGCAAGAAAAAGGGAAAAATATGTCCAAACAAAATCAAGACATCAGAACCTCGTTTTGATCTAATGGAAAAATAGTTCTACCACCCCCCCCCCCCCCTCTCACCCCCCCCTCCTCCCCCCCCCTCTCTCTCTCTCTTTCTGTTCCATCCCTTTTCTGTGTTTAAATATGAGAGATTAATCCGCCTTAACGGAACAGCCTCATTGGACCATCTATTCCTGTTTTCCTGCTCTGATGTTTGCGCATCTATGAGATTAGTTTCCCTTGTTTGATGGAAGCAGTCGGGGAGATCAGACGCATATAATTAATCTTGAACTAGATAGATAGATAGATAGATAGATAGATAGATAGATAGATAGATAGATAGATAGATAGATAGATAGATAGATAGATAGATAGATAGATAGATAGATAGATAGATAGATAGATAGATAGATAGATAGATAGATAGATAGATAGATAGATAGATAGATAGATAGATAGATAGATAGATAGATAGATAGATAGATAGATAGATAGATAGATAGATAGATAGATAGATAGATAGATAGATAGATAGATAGATAGATAGATAGATAGATAGATAGATAGATAGATAGATAGATAGATAGATAGATAGATAGATAGATAGATAGATAGATAGATAGATAGATAGATAGATAGATAGATAGATAGATAGATAGATAGATAGATAGATAGATAGATAGATAGATAGATAGATAGATAGATAGATAGATAGATAGATAGATAGATAGATAGATAGATAGATAGATAGATAGATAGATAGATAGATAGAGAGAAATGAAAAACAAGTGTGGATAGTACTAAATCCCTTAGAGCATAGAGAATATGGTTATAGCGCATGTGTTATCATCATCATCATGTGCCATACTGGTTGGCGCATGCAATCAAATTCTTCTATAATTTTATCGCCTCGGAAGTTTCCCTCTATAATAATATTCATTTATTATTATTTGTCTCTCTTCTATAATTCCCTGCCCACAATGCATCGCATCAATTCTCTTGTTAACTGTTTACCATGCCACTACATCAAGCTATCTAGTATCTTCTCTCTTTGTCGTCCGCGATCTCTCTGTCAATGAATTGTGCCAGTTGTAACCACGTATTACAACTTTCCTCTTCTCATGATGTGCCAGGGAAATGTTGACTGTTTCTTTGTGACTTTTTTTTTTTTTTTTAAAGGAGCTCCCTTTTTGTGTTGGCCTCCTTGAGAATTTCTTCAATTGTCTTTTTAGCTGTCCGTGGAACTTCCAACATTCTTCTGAGAAATCCCATCCACGTAGCCTCTAAATGTCATTTTATTTGTTTGTCCACTGTCCATGATTCGTTTTCATAGGTCAGAATTGACATATATCGAAATAATGTTATACCAACATCATCTGATTCCATGTCCTTTGCAGAATATTGCTGTATCACAAAGTCCGTCTTTTTTGTTTTTACCAGCTCTTATCTCTGACGAAGTCCCTAGAGACTAGGAACTGAATTTTGCGTGTTAATCCGTTTTTCCCTGGCAGTCATATGCACAGGGGTCCCTCGCCGCACAGGCAGATAAGTCCATCTTCGGAGGTACTTATATTTTTTTCCGTCGATGAGTAATTGACCTTTTAAGCCGGGGGTCGCTGCTGAGACCAGGGTGGTTGCCACAGAGAAAAATCTTAAATAAAAATACCAACTGGAGCAGCAGGGATTTGAACCCACAAACTCTCTGTCTCGAGGCCGGCGACTTGCCAGTCTTCCCCCCCCCCCCATGAAGCCTGAGGATGGACGGAAGGAAGGGTGGATGAGTGATGGGATTAATGGGTGATTGGGTGGATGGTTCAATTGATGAGCGGGTTGATGGATGTATGCATGAGTGATTGAATTAATGGGTGATTGGGTGGATGGTTCAATTGATGAGCGGCTTGATGGTTGTATGCATGAGTGATTGGATTAATGGGTGACTGGATGGATAGTTAAATTGATGGATGGTTGGATGAATAGTTGGATTTATGGATTGTATTTGAAATGGATTGGCAGATGAATCGATGAAAGGCATATATAACAGACGAAAAAGGGAACTGAATAGACTGAAAATATGTGGGGCGATTGGAAAAAAATTGATGGTCAGTCCATGTTGTCAGTCTATGCCGTCAGTCTATGTTGTCAGTCCATGTTGTCAGTCCATGTTGTCAGTCTATGTTGCCAATTTATGTTGTCAGTCTATGTTGTCAGTCTATGTTGTCAGTCTATGTTGTCAGTCTATGTTGCCAATCTATGTTGTCAGTCTATGTTGTCAGTCTATGTTGTCAGTCTATGCAGTCAGTCTATGTTGTCAGTCTATGTAGTCAGTCTATGCCGTCAGTCTATGTTGTCAGTCTATGTAGTCACTCAATGTTGTCAGTCTATGTTGTCAGTCTATGATGTCAATCTATGTTGTCAGTCTATGTTGTCAGTCTATGTTGTCAGTCTATGTTGTCAGTCCATGTTGTCAGTCCATGTTGTCAGTCTATGTTGTCAGTCTATGTTGTCAGTCTATGTTGTCAGTCTATGTTGCCAATCTATGTTGTCAGTCTATGTTGTCAGTCTATGTTGTCAGTCTATGTAGTCAGTCTCTGTTGTCAGTCTACGCAGTCAGTCAATGCCGTTAGTCTATGTTGTCAGTCTATGTTGTCAGTCTACGCAGTCAGTCTCTGTTGTCAGTCTACGCAGTCAGTCAATGCCGTCAGTCTATGCAGTCAGTCAATGCCGTCAGTCTATGCTGTCAGTCTATGTTGTCAGTCTATGTTGTCAGTCCATGTTGTCAGTCTATGCAGTCAGTCTATGTTGTCAGTCTATGTTGTCAGTCTATGCAGTCAGTCTATGTTGTCAGTCTATGTAGTCAGTCTATGCCGTCAGTCTATGTTGTCAGTCTATGTAGTCACTCAATGTTGTCAGTCTATGTTGTCAGTCTATGTTGTCAGTCTTTGTTGTCAGTCTATGTAGTCAGTCTATGTTGTCAGTCTATGTAGTCAGTCTATGCCGTCAGTCTATGTTATCAGTCTATGTAGTCAGTCTATGCCGTCAGTCTATGTAGTCAGTCTATGCAGTCAGTCTATGTTGTCAGTCTATGTAGTCAGTCTATGCCGTAAGTCTATGTTGTCAGTCTATGCCGTAAGTCTATGTTGTCAGTCTATGTTGTCAGTTTATCCACACCAATCCATAGATTTACTAAGGCCTGCAGACTGAGATGGAAATCTCGAAAAATCCCCAACTGCTGTGACGTTTTCAGTTTTTCGAGCAGGGGCGTGTGTGGTTTGAATGACGTCTACCATCCATAGTTAGCATGCCTGAAAACGTCACACTAGTTTGAGTGCTTTCCAGTTTTTTATTTTTAAACCCGGGAAGGAGGGGGCGGGCTTCATAAATCTATAGATAACAGTAGTCCATCTTTTCCATCTCAGCGTTCACCGATTTTGGGGGAGCGATTGCGCTGTGTCGCTGGTTTACGACAGAACTGCCCCTTTCGACCCGACACATCCGTTTTCGGGTTACGTAGATTTCCATCTTCGGGTTAGGTAGATTTCCATATAAATGTTGCTAAGACAGCGGCAATTGTTGGCTAATTTTTTTCAGACTTTAGCTGCTAAGAATTCTTTAACGTGCGCGAGGGAACACGGAACCTCATGTTTGTTGCCCTTATTAGTGAGAGTTAGACGTCGGATCTCACTACAAGCCAGGGAGGGTAAAGAAGGGGCAGAAACCACGATTGGAATTTTGAAAACTTGTTACCGGTTGTGGTAAAGATTTGAACTCGGAACCTTCCAGCACAGAGTTTTCGTTTTACCTCTAGACCAACCCCCAGACAATTTCAAATGAGCTGACACTATCAAGTGAGCTGACAATATCAAGTGAGCTGACAATATCAAATGAACTGGCAATATCAAATGAGCTGACAATATCAAATGAGCTGACACTATCAAGTGAGCTGACAATATCAAGTGAGCTGACAATATCAAGTGAGCTGACAATATTAAATGAGCTGACACTATCAAATGAACTGACAATATCAAATGAGCTGACACTATCAAGTGAGCTGACAATATAAAGTGAGCTGACAATATAAAGTGAGCTGACAATATCAAATGAGCTGACAATATCAAGTGAGCTGACAATATCAAATGAACTGACAATATCAAATGAGCTAACAATATAAAATGAGCTGACACTATCAAGTGAGCTGACAATATTAAATGATCTGACAATATCAAATGAGCTGACACTATCAAATGAGCTGACAATATTAAATGATCTGACAATATCAAATGATCTGACAATATTAAATGAGCTGACAATATCAAATGAGCTGACAATATCAAATGCGCTGACATTATCAAATGAACTGACAATATCAAATGAGCTGACAATATCAAATGAGCTGACACTATCAAATGAGCTGACAATATCAAGTGAGCTGACAATATCAAGTGAGCTGACAATATAAAATAAACAGACAATATCAAATGATCTGACACTATCAAATGATCTGACACTATCAAATGAGCTGACAATATCAAATGAGCTGACAATATCAAATGAGCTGACACTATCAAATGAGCTGACAATATTAAATGATCTGACAATATCAAATGATCTGACAATATTAAATGAGCTGACAATATCAAATGAGCTGACAATATCAAATGCGCTGACAATATTAAATGAGCTGACACTATCAAATGAGCTGACAATATCAAATGCGCTGACAATATTAAATGAGCTGACACTATCAAATGAGCTGACAATATCAATTGAGCTGACAATATTAAATGAGCTGTCAATATTAAATGAGCTAACAATATTAATTGAGCTGACAATATGAAATGAGCTGACAATATTAAATGAGCTGAAAATATTAAATCAGCTGACAATATCAAATGAACTGACTATATTAAATGAGCTGACACTATCAAATGAGCTGACAATATCAAATGAGCTGACAATAACAAATTAGCTGACTATATTAAATGAGCTGACAATATCAAGTAAGCTGACACTATCAAATGAGCTGACAATATCAAGTGAGCTGACAATATCAAATGAGCTGACAATATCAATTTAGATGAAAATATTAAATGAGCTGACACTATCAAATGAGATGCCACTATCAAATGAGATGACACTATCAAATGAGCTGACAATATTAAATGAGCTGACACTATCAAATGAGTTGACAATATCAATTGAGCTGACAATATTAAATGAGCTGACACTATCAAATGAGCTGACAATATTAAATGCGCTGACAATATTAAATGAGCTGACACTATCAAATGAGATGACAATATCAAATGAGCTGACAATATTAAATGAGCTGACACTATCAAATGAGCTGACACTATCAAATGAGCGGACAATAGTAAATGAGCTGTCAATATTAAATGAGTTGACACTAACAAATGAGCTGACTATATTAAATGAGCTGACAATATCAAGTAAGCTGACACTATCAAATGAGCTGACAATATCAAGTGAGCTGACAATATCAATTGAGCTGACAATATTAAATGAGCTGACACTATCAAATGAGCTGACAATATTAAATGCGCTGACAATATTAAATGAGCTGACACTATCAAATGAGATGACAATATCAAATGAGCTGACAATATTAAATGAGCTGACACTATCAAATGAGCTGACACTATCAAATGAGCGGACAATAGTAAATGAGCTGTCAATATTAAATGAGTTGACACTAACAAATGAGCTGACTATATTAAATGAGCTGACAATATCAAGTAAGCTGACACTATCAAATGAGCTGACAATATCAAGTGAGCTGACAATATCAAATGAGCTGACAATATCAAATGAGCTGACAATATCAAATGAACTGACAATATCAAATGAGCTGACAATATCAAGTAAGCTGACACTATCAATTGAGCTGACAATATAAAGTGAGCTGACAATATCAAATGAGCTGACAATATCAAATAAGCTGACAATATCAAATGAGCTGACAATATCAAATGAGCTGACACTATCAAATGAGCTGACAATATCAAGTGAGCTGACAATATCAAATGAGCTGACAATATCAAGTGAGCTGACAATATCAAATGAGCTGACAATATCAAATGAGCTGACAATATCAAATAAGCTGACAATATCAAATGAGCTGACACTATCACAACGTGGACTGCGAAATTGATCATAGAATGCATCATCAAATGAAGCTAATTAATGACGTCACATAGTAGCCAAATTTCGTTGCCGAAAAAAGCACATGATGATAACGACAAATGAACCTGTGGGATTACTTCTTCATAACTCATCCTTTAAGGGTAATCTATTCCTCCACTTTTCTTGCTGATGTTTAGAAAAGACTACCTTGTGAGATACCTCCTCCATAACTCATATTCAGAGGACAATCTATTCTTCCTCTGTGTTTCCTGATGTTTGGAGTAGACTATCCTGTGAGATAACTCCCCCATAACTCATATTCAGAGGACAATGTATTCTTACTCTGTGTTTCTTGATGTTTAGAATATACTATACTGTGAGATAACTCCCCCATATCTCATATTCAGAGGACAGTCATTTCTCCTCTTCTCCCATTAATATTTGGATAGACTGTCCAGGGAACAAAGAGAATAAAAGTGCACTACGTCATTCATATTTACAATCTTCTATGTACTGTTCCCGTTTACCCTAATGAAAGTCTATTGTTTGAAACGTCGATTGTTTGTGTACCTACGTGACACTGATGGACATTCTGTTGATATTACCCGCCGCGATGCTTCTTTTTGGTTTCCAATTCAACGAGATCACGTTCGTGACGATACTAGAATCACGACACTGGGAGAACTTAAAGATAAACGTGGCATGGGCATAAATATCTTCTTCTTCTTTCTTTCCTCATTTGCCTTTCAGCGTCGAGAGGAGTATAACATATCAATTAAGGGAATTACTACATTTTTCCTGGGAGCCGCGATAGCTCAGTGGTTAGTGAACTGGACGACAAAGGACAAGAGGTAGGGTTCGATCCCAACCGACGGCTTCCGGTTCACCCAGCCTTTAATGGGTACCGGTTTTTTTTATGGGAAAATGAAGTGGCACGGGCGTAATACCGACCACATTACCCCAAAAATCATGTGCCGAAGGTCTGTAAAATTTATGGTCACTAACACCATGTTCCCTATACGCCACTTGGCGTGACGGGGGTATTTTACTTTTTTTTTTTTTTTTACTACATTCTTCATCTCCTTTCCTTAGCCGCGGACCAACAAACAAACAATGGCTAGTACTCATAAAAGGGTAACAACAAAGTTCTTTCAACTTGTGTTGTGCGAGGTCACCATTCTCAGAGTGCGCCTGTCTGTCCCATACTATCCACTGTAACAGTGTAGCTAGCGAAGCATGGGAGCAGGTAACTTAGTTGTTACCCGCTTCTCAATAGACAATAGCAGTAACAAATGGTAGCGACCAGCAGTAGTTAGGTCATAAATATAAATATGGAAAATGTCCAGCCAGATAACAAGTTAGTGGATAATAGAAGTTATAGTGAGTAGTGGACACACAGAAAGTGGGGAGGAACGTAAGATAGAATTACTGGACGACACGATGATGAGTTTAGGTCCATGGAAATTTCCACGAGGGTTTCCACTTAACCAAGTTGTTGTGGAAGTGATCATAGGCGCATGACTAGCGCATGCATTGACCCCATGACTTTGGTCGTATGATAAATAAGTGGTCATCCAACAAATAGGTCATAGAGATTCACGAAAACAAGGTATTTTCATCAAACCAGGAGATAGTTCAAGTATCGGTCACAGAATAGTGAGGGGCGACCAACTGAAGTGATCAGAAGAGCGCAAAGTGTCACTTTGCGACCGTTTTGATTAGCAACTGATTTTTAGGCGAAGAGTTGTAGTTGGAGTATTTAAACTTCAACACAATAGGTTTAAATCAGTCAGAAATGAATTAGGAGGATAGAAAGTCAAAAGTCAGGAATGAGAATTAGACAGTTAGAGAGATAGTTACAGTTAGATAGTGTCAGGACAGTTACAGTTAGAACACTTAGAATTAGAGTTAGAACAGTCAAAACAGTTGCGAGAAGTTACTAGTAGAAGTTGATAGAGAGTAAGAGTATAGCAATGAGAATATGAACTTTAGTGTTGTGCAAGTGCTTAAAAGTAATTCAAGTTGTTTCACATTCCTCAGGAACGTAAGTTGAATAATGTTGTATACAAGATATGTTCTTGGGACTGATCATAGTCATCGGCGATTTGCCTCAGAGAAGTCCCGAATTAATTAACATTAATTTAAGATAAGTGTATCCACCACTAGCAGAATCATTGTGCCAAGATATAAATAAATAAACTGATTATGATTATATAACGAGAGAAAAAGAGTCTGTCATGAATTACCTGTTGTGATCAACTAAAATAAATGTGATGTGCTGTCAAGAGAGTACAAAGATAATATAAAATAATAAAAAACATTACAGCTCTATAACATCCACCTGAGATTTCCAGTAATAAAAACATGCCTTTGTTTATTGTTTGTTCCGTGCATTAAAAAAAGTCGTAGCATTTGTATACCTTCAATTGTCATCTTTTGCTTACATGCAGAATCTTGATATTTGTATGATCTTGTTGTTTGTTCCATGTTGAAGACCTTCTAAAGTAGAAACGCTGGATTTTTTTTACGCCTATTTCTATGTCTATTTGTTTGTATGTCTGTTTCTTTGACGTGTTTGTATGTTGTCTGTTTGTATGTCTGTTTGTATGACTGTTTTTTTTATTTATATTTGTATGTTCGTTTATTTGGCTGTTTGTACGTCTGTTGCTTTGAATGTCTGTTTGCGTGTGTGTTTGTATGTCTGTGTGTTTGAATGTATATGTGTATGTATGTCTGTTATTACGTCTGTTGCTTTGAATGTCTGTTTGCGTGTGTGTTTGTATGTCTGTGTGTTTGAATGTATATTTGTATGTATGTCTGTTCTTACGTCTGTTGCTTTGAATGTCTGTTTGCGTGTGTATTTGTTTGTCTGTGTGTTTGAATGTGTATTTGCGTATGTCTGTTCTTACGTCTGTTGCTTTGAATGTCTGTTTATACCCCTAACGAAGTCCTGAGTGACTGAATTTTGCACGAATATGACTATTTTCTATTTGTTCACACCAGCATCCGTGTGGGTGTGTGTGGGTGTGTGTGTGTGGGGGGGTGTTTGTGGGTGTGTGGTGTGTGTGTGTGGGTGGTGTGTGTGTGTGTGCGCAGGTGTCCTTCGCCATACAGGCATATATTCTCCACGTTTTGGGTAGAATTTTCCTATAAATTTTCCCCGGGGCAGCGACCTCTTTTAGCCTTCTCTTTCTGATTTCCAACTGCCAAGAATTCTTCAACCTGCGCAAAGTGCTCACGGGGCCTCCGGTTTTGTTGCCGTTATCCGAGAGGACTAGACATCGGATCTCACTACCCAGGGGCCAGTGGAGATTAAAGCCAGGGGAAAAAAAACCAGGGATTCGATTTGAAACTTAGGATTGTTTCGTTTAGCCTTTTCTGCTTAGTTGTACTAAACTATTTTGTGTTTTTATATTGATCGCCACATCTACTATGTTGTGCTTGGTATGTTTCTCTCACGCCTTCATTCAGGAGTTTGCTTTAGGTTTTTCTTTTCATTTTTTTTTTAATGCATCTTTTATATTCAAACTGGAGCTCTTTTAGTCAAACTGGATCTTTCTGTTCAAACTGGATATCTAGTGGTCAACCTAAATCTCTTATAGTCAAACTAGGTATCTTCTAATAAAACGGGACATCTTCTAGTCAAACTGGATATTTTCTAATCAAACTCGATACCTTCTATCCAAATTGGATATTTCAAATAAATTGGACATCTTTTAACAAAATTGAAAAAAAAGAAGAGATGAAAGAAGGAGAAGAGTATTTGAAAGAGATTCAGCAGAAGATAAGCAAATTAGCGAGGTAGAAGAAGATGAAAATGGAGAAAAAAGAAGAGGAGGATAAGAAGAAAGAGAAGAAGGATGAGGAGGCGGAAACTAAGAAGAGGATGAAGAAGGAAGAGGAGATTAAGTAGAAGCAGGAGGTGGATGCGAAGGAGATTAAAAAGGAGGAAAATGATGAGGAGAAGAAGAAAAGGGTGTAGGAGGTGAATAAGTAGAAGAAAGAAAAGGATAAGTAGAAGAAGAAGAAGAAAGAGAGGAGATTAAGAAGACAAAAAAGGAGGAGAATAAGAAGAGGAGAAGGAAGAGGAAAATAAGAAGAATAAGGAGGCGGAGGAGAGTAAGAAGAAAAAGAAGGAAAATGAGGAGATGAAGAAGAAGAAGGGGAGGAGGAGGAAGAGGAGAATAAGATAGAGGGGAGAATAATAATAAGAAGAAGAAGGAAGAGGAGGAGGAAGAGAATAGGATGAGGAGGAGAAAAGGAGGATGAGGAGAAAAAGAAGAAGGATGAAGAGGAGGTGAAGAAGAAGAAAAAGGAGGAGGAGGAGAATAGGAAGAAGAAGGAAGAGGAGGTGAAGAAGAAGAAAAAGGAGGAGGAGGAGAATAGGAAGAAGAAGGAAGAGGAGGTGAAGAAGAAGAAAAAGGAGGAGGAGGAGGAGAATAGGAAGAAGAAGGAAGAGGAGGTGAAGAAGAAGAAAAAGGAGGAGGAGGTGAAGAAGAAGAAAAAGGAGGAGGAGGAGAATAGGAAGAAGAAGGAAGAGGAGGTGAAGAAGAAGAATGAAGAGGAGGTGAAGAAGAAGAAAAAGGAGGAGGAGGAGAATAGGAAGAAGAAGGAAGAGGAGGTGAAGAAGAAGAAAAAGGAGGAGGAGGTGAAGAAGAAGAAAAAGGAGGAGGAGGAGAATAGGAAGAAGAAGGAAGAGGAGGTGAAGAAGAAGAATGAAGAGGAGGTGAAGAAGAAGAAAAAGGAGGAGGAGGAGAATAGGAAGAAGAAGGAAGAGGAGGTGAAGAAGAGAAAAAGGAGGAGGAGGTGAAGAAGAAGAAAAAGGAGGAGGAGGAGAAGAAGAAGAAAAAGGAGGAGGAGGAGAATAGGAAGAAGAAGGAAGAGGAGGTGAAGAAGAAGAAAAAGGAGGAGGAGGAGAATAGGAAGAAGAAGGAAGAGGAGGTGAAGAAGAAGAAAAAGGAGGAGGAGGAGAATAGGAAGAAGAAGGAAGAGGAGGTGAAGAAGAAGAAAAAGGAGGAGGAGGTGAAGAAGAAGAAAAGGAGGAGAGGTGAAGAAGAAGAAAAAGGAGGAGGAGGAGAATAGGAAGAAGAAGGAAGAGGAGGTGAAGAAGAAGAATGAAGAGGAGGTGAAGAAGAAGAAAAAGAGGAGGAGGAGAATAGGAAGAAGAAGGAAGAGGAGGTGAAGAAGAAGAATGAAGAGGAGGTGAAGAAGAAGAAAAAGAGGAGGAGGTGAAGAAGAAGAAAAAGGAGGAGGAGGAGAAGAAGAAGAAAAGGAGGAGGAGGAGAATAGGAAGAAGAAGGAAGAGGAGGTGAAGAAGAAGAAAAGGAGGAGAAGGTGAAGAAGAAGAAAAAGGAGGTGAAGAAGAAGAAAAAGGAGGAGAAGGTGAAGAAGAAGAAAAAGGAGGTGAAGAAGAGAAGAATGAAGTGAAGGTGAATAAGAATAAGAAAAGTGATAATTGTATGACTACGCCAGGGCGCTAACAACCACTCGTACATCAGTAACGCTCTCAGTTTGCGACCCAAGATGTTTATTACCAAAGGGAGGAAAGGACATTTGTAGGGTTAAGGACAGAGCCACGGGGGCGATATGAAACAGCTGTTTACCCTCGACCTTTTCGTGTCGCGTGGCATCTGTGAACACTTGAGGATGACGAAATAAGGAGAAAGGGGCGTGGCGTGGGAACGAGACAGAGTGGCTTCCTTATTGTTATCATTGTTGTTAATTTATTATTGTTATCATTGTTGTTAATTTATTATTGTTATCACGGTTGTTATTGTTACTATTGTTATCATTGTTGTTAATTTATTATTATTATCATGGTTGTTATTGTTACTATTGTTATCATTGATATTATTGTTATCATTGTTGTTATTTTTATTATTATTATCGATGTGGTTATTTTTATTATTATTATCGATGTGGTTATTTTTATTATTATTATCGATGTGGTTATTTTTATTATTATTATCGATGTGGTTATTTTTATTATTATTATCGATGTGGTTATTTTTATTATTATTATCGATGTGGTTATTTTTATTATTATCATCGATGTGGTTATTTTTATTATTATTATCGAGGTGGTTATTTTTATTATTGTTATCGATGTGGTTATTTTTATTATTATTATCGATGTGGTTATTTTTATTATTGTTATCGATGTGGTTATTTTTCTTAATGTTTTCGTTTTTGTTATTTTTCTTACTATTATATTTGATGTAGAAGATTTTGGGAGAGGCGAAGCGTAGGGGTAGGAAGGATGGCTAGAGATGTGCAAATGAAGGCACTGGTACGGTCTGGCGGATGAACATGAGGGTAGACAGACAGATAGAGACAAACTGGCAACAGGTTCATGAAAAGACAGATGAATAGATAGACAAACAGGTGGGCAGGCAGACAGAAAGGTGGGCAGACAGACAGGTGGACCGACGAACGGACGGACGGACAGACAGACAGGCAGACAGACAGACAGACAGACTGATAGATAGATAGATAGATAGATAGATAGATAGATAGATAGATAGATAGATAGATAGATAGATAGATAGATAGATAGATAGATAGATAGATAGATAGATAGATAGATAGATAGATAGATAGATAGATAGATAGATAGATAGATAGATAGATAGATAGATAGATAGATAGATAGATAGATAGATAGATAGATAGATAGATAGATAGATAGATAGATAGATAGATAGATAGATAGATAGATAGATAGATAGATAGATAGATAGATAGATAGATAGATAGATAGATAGATAGATAGATAGATAGATAGATGGATGGATGGATGGATGGATGGATGAGTGTGTGGATGGATTTAAAGATAGATAGATGGATGGATGGATGGATGGATGAGTGTGTGGATGGATTTAAAGATAGACAGACGGTTGGGCAGGTGGCTAGACAGACAGACAGGCAGACAGGAAGGCAGGTAGGTATGTAGGTAGGTAGTGAGGCAGGTAGGTAGGTATGTAGGCGGGTAGATGAGAGAGTGGCGTGGAAAGATAGAGAACAGGTGTATGAAGATATAAGTGAAAGATAAGAGAACAGAACGAGAAAGAGTGAAAGAATGAAAAAAAAATAAAACAGAAAGAAAGAAGAAAAGAAAGAAATTATTCGGTGAAGGCTTTGAAGTAGATCTATACATAACAATAACGTTAGTATGTGAGGACGAAAAGTAAGAATTGATAACACACAAATATATGGGTCAGCGCTTCTCAAACTGGTGGTGATGCTACACACATATGGACGGGTCAGCTCGAACGAATCTCCCTTGACATATTACACATGACATAGTAGTAGTAATGGTAGCAGTAGTAGTAGCAGTAATAGTAGTAGAGGTTGCAGTGGTAGTAATACAACTAGTAGTAGTTGTAGTGTTAGTAGTAGTAGTAGTAGTGGTTGTGGTAGTATAAATAATAGTAGTAGTAGTAGTAATATAAGTAGTAATGTAGTTGTAGTGGTAGGAGTAGTAGTAGTGGTTGTGGTAGTATAAATAATAGTTGTAGTAGTAGAAGTAGTAGTGATAGTTGTAGTGGTAGGAGTAGTAGTAGTAATAGTAGTGGTTGTTGTAGTACTAGTGGTAGTTGTAGTTGTAGTAGTGGTGGTAGTAGTAGTAGTAGTAGTAGTAGTAGTAGTGATAGTTGTAGTGGTAGTAGTAGTAGTAGTAGTAGTAGTAGAAGTAGTAATGTAGTTGTAGTGGTAGGAGTAGTAGTAGTAGTAGTAGTGGTTGTTGTAGTAGTAGTGGTAGTTATAGTAGTAGTAGTAGTTATAGTAGTTGTTGTGGTAGTAGTAGGAGTAAAAGTATTAATAGTAGTAGCAGTAGCAAAAGTAGTACTAACAGTAGTAGTATTATTAGTAGTAGTGGTAGTAGTAGTAGCAGTAGTAGTGATGGTGGTAGTAGTAGTGATGGTGGTAGTAGTAGTAGTAGTAACATTGGTAGTGGCGATAGTGACAGTAGTACCAACAGTAGTAGTGATGGTAGCAGTAGTTGTAATAGAAGTAGTGGTGGTCGCAGCTATAGTAGCAGAGATAATAGTAGTGATGGTTGTAGTATTAACAGTTGTGGTAGTAATAGTAATAGTAGTATTAGAAGCAATGGTCATATCGAAGAAACAATCATCACCACCATGCAGCATAAAAATACACAGGACACATCGGAAACAAGTGCAACGCGTCATATACTTGGCCACAATAATAACATCAGATGGAAGATGCACGACAGAAATAAAATAAAAACAGAATAGCTCAGGTTAAAATAGCATTTCAGAAAATGAAAAACGTCTTATGCAACAAATCTATGTCTGTAGAAGTGAGAAAGAGAGTTCATCGGTGCTATATAGAGCCAATTCTGACCTATGAAATCGAATCATGGACAGTAAGTAAACAAATAAAAAAAGACGATTAGAGGCCATAGAGATTGCATTTCTCAGAAGAATGTTGAAAGTTCACTGGACAGTAAAAACGATCAACGAGGAAATTCTCAAAGAGACCAACACAAAAAGGCAGCTCAAAAAAAAAAAAACATCGGAAAGAAACAATCAACATTTTTGGGGCACATCATGAGAAGAGGAAAGTTGGAATACTTGGTTGAACTGGCAAAATAAAGGGAAAAAGAGATCGTGGACGACAAAAGAAAATGCTCGATAACTTGGTGTCCTGGCACAGTAAACAGTCAACAACAGAACTGATACGACGCATGGTGGATAGAAGATTGTGGAAGGACATGATCATCTAAGCCAAACGGTATGGCACATGATGATGATAATGAGTATTAGTAGTAATAATAGTGGTGCTAGTAGTAGTATTAGTAATAATAGTAGTAGCAGTTTTAGAAGTAGTAATGGTAGTCTAGTAGGGGTATTTCCCCTACTGTTATTTGGTTTTTGCCAACTGCATTAATTCTTATGATTTTGGTCTTATCTCTATTTTCAGTCCCAGCTGATGTGATCTCTCATCAAGTATGCTCATTTTATCTTTCATATGTTGGTGCTTATATGATAAGAGAGCTATGTCATCAGCAAAGTCTTTTTTGTATTGGCCACTTTGAGAACTTCCTCATTGGTCTTTTTAGCTGTCCAGGGAACTTTCAACATTCTTCTGAGATATCCTATCTCTGTGGCTTCTAATCGTTTTTTTTTTTTTTAATTTAATTTTTTTTTCTACTGTCCATGATTCGCTTCCATAGGTCAGAGTTGATATGTTTCTTACCTTCATCAAATCCTCACTCTCTCATTAAAAAATATGTTTCTTACCTTCATCAAATCCTCACTCTCTCATTAAAAAATATGTTTCTTACCTTCATCAAATCCTCACTCTCTCATTAAAAAATATGTTTCTTACCTTCATCAAATCCTCACTCTCTCATTAAAAAATATGTTTCTTACCTTCATCAAATCCTCACTCTCTCATTAAGAAATATGTTTATTACCTTCACCAAATCATCACTCTCTCATTAAAAATGTTTCTTACCCTCGTCAAATCCTCACTCTCATTAAAGAAATATGTTTCTACCCTCGTCAAATCCTCACTCTCATTAAAAAAAATATGTTTCTACCCTCGTCAAATCCTCACTCTCACATTAAAAAATATGTTTCTTACCTTCATCAAATCCTCACTCTCTCATTAAAAAATATGTTTCTTACCTTCATCAAATCCTCACTCTCTCATTAAAAAATACGTTTCTTACCTTCATCAAATCCTCACTCTCTCATTAAAAATGTTTCTTATCCTCGTCAAATCCTCACTCTCTCATTAAAAAAATATGTTTCTTACCCTCGTCAAATCCTCACTCTCATTAAAAAAAAATATGTTTCTTACCCTCGTCCAATCCTCACTCTCTCATTTAAAAAAATATGTTTCTTACCCTCGTCCAATCCTCACTCTCATTAAAAAAAATATGTTTCTTACCCTCGTCCAATCCTCACTCTCATTAAAAAAAATATGTTTCTTACCCTCGTCCAATCCTCACTCTCTCATTTAAAAAAATATGTTTCTTACCCTCGTCAAATCCTCACTCTCATTAAAAAAAATATGTTTCTTACCCTCGTCAAATCCTCACTCTCTCATAAAAAAATATGTTTCTTACCCTCGTCAAATCCTCACTCTCTCATTTAAAAAAATATGTTTCTTACCCTCGTCAAATCCTCACTCTCTCATCCACAAACAAATGTTTCTAACCCTCGTCCATCAAATCCCCCATCTCACCCTTTCATATACAATGTCTAAATCTGCTGCCAAGCCCTCAAAAGGAAACATGTCTCTTGCATTCATCAAATCTCTTCTCAATCACTCAGACGTAAAATTGTCCCCCTTAGAGCAAGCCCTGTCTCCGTCACTCACACAAAAACTCGTTTCAGCCCTCGTCGCGCCCTCGATGCCCCATTTAATCACCTCATTATTTACGGGTAGATCAGAGTCGTTATTTTTGCCCAGACAGGTCAGTCCACAAATAGGGGTGACAGGGATCAAAATGTGTACTCTACTTTTCCCTCGTTGGACTCGTTCTCTGTTTCTAGACCTTCCTCACTCCCTTTTACTATTAACCCCCTCCCTTCTAGCAATAAATAACACAAGAAAAGGTTTATGTTTTTGAAGCGTGTAATTACTGTATGTAGATGTAGTGTAATGGTGCCAGGAACTACATACAGAAATAAAGCCCAACGTGGAATATATATTGGACATCATATAAATCTATACTACTACAATCTGGCAATGCATAAGTGGTTATGAAATGTGGACGGGATTTGGTTGTTGAACTGGTACTGGGGTTAAAGGTCGGCCTCAATCGCGACAGAAGGAGTCTAATTTCAAAGGAGTTTTAAAGGGGTTCTGATCTGTTTTTTTTTTTCTAAGAAAGAAAGACGGCACTGTTATAATGCTGATCACATCCTTCCAAATTATTTTTATTGTAATGTATATCATCATCAGGCTGCATGTCCCTTGCAGAATGTTGCTCTCATCGCAGGTCGTATGAAAGAATTATGTCTCTAGTCAGATCTCACAAAGAACGTTGCTCTCATAACAGCCCGTCTGAAAGAATCTCTGACTCTAGCCAGATCTCCCAAAGAACGTTGCTCTCATAACAGCCCGTCTGAAAGAATCTCTGACTCTAGCCAGATCTCCCAAAGAACGTTGCTCTCATAACAGCCCGTCTGAAAGAATCTCTGACTCTAGCCAGATCTCCCAAAGAACGTTGCTCTCATAACAGCCCGTCTGAAAGAATCTCTGACTCTAGCCAGATCTACCAAATAACGTTGCTCTCATAACAACTCGTCTGAAAGAATCTCTGACTCTAGCCAGATCTCCCAAAGAACGTTGCTCTCATAACAGCCCGTCTGAAAGAATCTCTGACTCTAGCCAGATCTACCAAAGAAAGTTGCTCTCATAACAGCCCGTCTGAAAGAATCTCTGACTCTAGCCAGATCTACCAAAGAAAGTTGCTCTCATAACAGCCCGTCTGAAAGAATCTCTGACTCTAGCCAGATCTACCAAAGAAAGTTGCTCTCATAACAGCCCGTCTGAAAGAATCTCTGACTCTAGCCAGATTACCAAAGAAAGTTGCTCTCACAACAGCCCGTCTGAAAGAATCTCTGATTCTAGCCAGATCTCCCAAAGAACGTTGCTCTCATAACAGCCCGTCTGAAAGAATCTCTGACTCTAGCCAGATCTCCCACAGAATGTTGCTCTCACCACAGCCCGTCTGTGACAATCTCGTGGGGCCTCTCATCAAAACAAATAACAATCTCTTGGGGCCTCTCATCAAAACAAATAACAATCTCTTGGGGCCTCTCATCAAAACAAATAACAATCTCTTGGGGCCTCTCATCAAAACAAATAACAATCTCTTGGGGCCTCTCATCAAAACAACTAACAATCTCTTGGGGCCTCTCATCAAAACAAATAACAATCTCTTGGGGCCTCTCATCAAAACAAATAACAATCTCTTGGGGCCTCTCATCAAAACAAATAACATCAGAACTAGAACTTATCAACAACATGTGCCGGTTAGCACAGGCCATCATGTCCTTCCACAATTCTCTATCTACAGTAAAAAGTAGAGCTTCCCTCCACGACTTGCTAGGCGTATGGGATATGCTGTGTTAGTGACCATATTTTACCATGACCACGGTACATTTTTGGGAGTCGCGATAGCTCAGTGGTTAGTGAACTGGACTACAAAGGACAAGAGGTAGGGTTCGATCCGAACCGACGGCTCCCGATTCACCCAGCCTTTAATGGGAACCGGATTTTTTTTCTGGGAAAGTAAAGCGGCACGGGCGTAATACCGACCACATTAAAATGTATTGTCACTAATACCACATACCCTATACGCCACTTGGCGTGACTTGGGTACTTTACTTTTTTTTTTTTTTACGGCACATTTTTGGGTGATGTGGTCGGTATCACGCCAGGCCTATCTATCCACAGTACATCGTATCAATTATATTATTGATTATTTACCGTGCCACGACATCAAGCTCTCTATTTAGTATCTTCTATATTTGTAGTACGCGATCTCTCTTTCCTGTATTTTGCCAGTTGTAACTACGTATTCCAACTTTCATCTTCTCATGATGTGCCTGAAAAATGCGGATTGTTTCTTTCTGATGTTTTTTTAGGAGCTCCATTTTTATGTTGGCCTTATTCAGAATTTTCCCGTTGTCCCTTTTAGTTGCACAGGGATCTTTCAACATTCTTCTGAGAAATCCCATCACTGTGGTCTCTAATTGTCTTTTCATTTCTTCTTTTCATGTGTTTGTCTACTGTCCATAGGTCAGTATTGGCACTATATAGCACTGATGGGCTCTCTTTCTCATTTAATAAGGCCTCACCAGGTCTAAATCGGGCCCTGCCTATAGAGCCGCATCCAAGACCTTTTCCAGGAATATGCAGCAGGATTTCGATCAGCTTTGGTTTTCTGGCCTCTCTGAAACGATCAATTATTATTACTACCCGCTGTTAGCCCAAACTCTCTGTCTCATTTTAGCCCATATCCCCCCCCCCCCCCCGCCCCCCGCCCCCTTTCCTCATTAGCAATCTCTTTCATTTCTTCTGTCTTCACTTCCTCTTGTGCCAGTTCGGGTGACGATGAAGATACAAAGTTGTGGTTCTCTCCCTTGTGGTGACGGTTTTAATCATTGTCAATTGATGTTGTTGTAGCGCTTCTTTGATGTTGTCTGTCCATCTTACTCTGGGTCTGCCTTTCGCTCTTCTTCCTTCTCCTCTTTTAATATCTCTATCTCTCTCTGCGATCAGGACCCAATCAGAGTAGGATTCTAGCTCCTCACATGAACTCAGCTGTCAGGTTAGGTGTGTTACAAACAGAACGTCACAATTAGAGTCTGCCAGATCCACTATGATTGAACACCCGTTAAAAACGTTGCACTGTGTTCTGCGCCAGTGGCCCAGTGCATCCGATTTCAGCCAGCATTTTATTCAGGTTTGCTTTCCCTAGCCTTTGATTGTCCCCAATCTTCCTGCAAGGCAGCAGGTGATCTTTTCTGTAGGGGGATTCTGCCCTTAGATGGTCGGCCCTCCCAGGTTTACGAGCACCATCTGCCCGAGTCACTAGAGGTGACTAACACAGACATGCACACACAAAGATAGGAGATGTGACAAACACATACATGCACATAGCGATACGAGGCATGACTAACACTGACATACATCAAGATATATGACACATGACTAACATAAACATGCACATAAAGATATGAGATATAACTGACATAGACATGCACCCACAAAGAAATTACACATGTCTAACATGGACATGCACACAAAGATATGAGATATGACCAACATAGATAGGCACACACAATGATATGAGATGTGACTAGCATAGCCGTGCAAAGACAAGGATATGAGATGTGACTAGCATAGCCGTGCAAACACAAGGATATGAGATGTGACATACACAGACATGCACACACAAAGATATGACACATGACAAACACAGATACACACTAAGATATGAGATATGACTAAACACATACACACTTAAAGATATGAGACATGATTAACACGGACACTCCAAGATATGAGATATGACTAACATGACACACACCAAGATATGAGCCATGGCCAGCTTACACACACACACAAGCCAAGATATGAGCCTTGGCTAGCAATGAAACACACCAAGAAATGAACCATGTCCAGCACAGAAAGAAAATATCCAGTACACATTAAGGTATCCATATGCTTGGGTTTGTTGTAGTCGGCAGACTCTTCTTAACGTGGAAATCATCGACATACGAGACGCCGGCCCCCATGAACTGTTAACAGATATCGTCCAAACAGTTGTACGGAGATTTGAGAGTGCAGTCTGACCCGTAGAACGTTCCCTTGCATGAACAGATCCCGGTTGACTGTTCACAGGTGTCGTTGAAACAGTGGTCAGGACATTTGAGAGTGCAGTCTGGCCCGTAGTACGCTTCCTTGCGCGTACAGTCTGCTCTTTCTGTGTCACATATGATGTCACAGCCATCAGAACACGTCTGTTCGTACTGTATCTCAAAATTACCATTAGGACAAGTGTCATCACAGGTATAGCCAGGATGTTTGCAATGTTGGCATTTTCCGGATTTTCCTCACATAAAGAACTGACACTAAGACAAGACCCGGAGCAGTCGTGTCCATAGATCCCATGTGAACAGTTGCCGTGACACGTACCGATGATGACGGTGCAGCCTTTGCTACTCCCACCACACACTGCACAAAACGACCAAGAATGCCCGTCCAGACAATAGGTGTCTGTAAATGTTTGCACCTCTTTTAATATGATTGTATAGTAAGGAATCGCACTATATTCTGTCTAGATGGACAAACCAGTTTATTTGTTGTTTCTGTATGTAGCTTAGGATTGGTTCAATGCCTACTCATTATCTTAAAATATTATTTCTGATTCTGTCTTTTCTGGTCACTCCAAGCGCTTTTCTCAGACATCGCATCTCTGTGGGGGACAAGCTTTCTTTAATGCTTAGAAGTAAGTGACCATGTTTCACATTCCTAGCACAATGTTGGAATGAATATACCCTGTATAATATTATAGAGGGAAACTTCCGAGGCGATAATCAGCGAATCAATTCAGAGGAAGAGGTATGTTTACAGCACTCGGAAAAATTGACAAATAATCAACAACAGAAAAAAAAACAAAGAACAATATATGGTCCGAAGCAGGATCGAACCCTCTGAGTTGATACTCTGTTTAAGGGGTTTCTTCGTGGTAATTGGTATTGCTTTGTGTTGAAGTACAGTGGATTAGCTGGCCCAATATTTGGTTTGCCTTATTGCATCGTATGTCTATTTCTTTATCGGTTTTAACATCTTCAGAGAATGTTGTTCCCAGATATGTTGCATGTGTGTTGCATGTGTGTTGCATGTGTGTTGCATGTGTGTTGCATGTGTGTTGCATGTAAAGGTAAAGTACGAGACTTGAATCGGCATCTTAGCACGCGAATTTTCACCCATATATGTCCGGCAGCCTATCCAGAAATGTTCGGAGACTTCTGGGTAGTGTCGCTTCAAGCATCGAAACTCACGATGCGAGGCGGCATTCCTCACCTTCCCAGGGTGCTACTCTGGTATCCATTTCTGTTGCTTATTTTATAACTTGATGTTCGATAGCTATTGTTAATGTCTTCGTTTATCTTCCTATTGATAAAACTTCGGTTTTTTTCCAGTCCATATTTTCATATTCATTCTACATTCTCATTATAAACAATACGTGCTAAAATATTACCAAAGTACAACCTGGCAAGTCTGTAAATATACCAACCAATGAGGGTAACAAACGAACATGAATAGAAGATGAAAGTTTATCCAGCACTTAAAATGCACGTTTTATTTTCCTCCTTAATACAGCAGTGAAACATGGATAATCAACAGAGGAGTTGAATAATTCATAATGCATTGAAATGAAAGTGTTCCCAGAGAACAAACAGAATACCACGGAGAGAAAAAAAAAATGTCCACTTGATTAATAGCCTAGAACCCAGTTGCTAGCGAACATGAAAACAAGGAATATAAAAGAGTCGATCAGTAGGAAACCAGACAAATTGTATTAAAAATCGCGTGTACGGCCGATATCATTGTGTGTCTGGCGCGTGATGGTAGTGACCTTGAGTTATACATATATGGTGTTGGCACGAATGGAAAATTGAGATATGATTGGATAAGATGACGGCATTCTTGCAATAGTTCACCAAACAAGAGCAGTGAAATGCTATCTGACTTTTGCTGAGCGAAGGCTCGAAGTCTGTACAAGTTCAACTTTGGATGAGAACTGAGTAAGGTGACAGATGTAGACGTCGTAGACTAGTTTGTGAACGGACTAAGACAGCAATTCTCAAACTTTCCTTTACCGTGGACCCCTATTATATGCATGTTATAGTCGCGGACCCCCATTATATAAATGTTATAGTCGTAGACACCCCCCCCCCTATATACATTTTATAGTCGTAGACTCCCATTATATACATTTTATAGTTGTAGACTCCCATGATATACATTTTATAGTCGCGGACCCCCATTATGTACATTTTATAGTTGTGGACATCCATTATATACATTTTTTAGTTGTGGACCCCCATTATATACATTTTATAGTTGTAGACCCCCATTGTATACATTTTATAGTTGTGGACCCCCATTATATACATTTTATAGTCGCGGACCCCCATTATATACATTTTATCCACAGGATCTATTTCATTAGTGTTTACATTCATTCTATCTTGTCATTTAGCCACAAAATATGTAATTCTTCATGCCTTCTCGGACCCCATGTGACGGCATCTCGGAACCCGGGGGAGGGGGGGGGGGCTATTTGAGAAACGCTAAACTAAGAAGTTGAAGAACAACGCTACTAGTGGCGAAGATTCTCGTCAACTGGGGTGTGGGGGGGGGGGGGGGTTGTGGTTCATAAATGGCTGGTTCGTTGGATTGATAGTTTAAAGATGAGTGGCTAAATGGGTTGATAGTTAAAAGATGAGTGGAGGGATGGATTGATTGTTGAAAGGTGAGTGGCTAAATGGGTTGATAGTTAAAAGATGAGTGGATGGATGGATTGATTGTTGAAAGGTGAGTGGCTAAATGGGTTGATAGTTAAAAGATGAGTGGATGGATGGATTGATAGTTGAAAGGTGAGTGGCTAAATGGGTTGATAGTTAAAAGATGATTAGCTTGATGTATTGATAGTTCACAGATGAGTAGCTGGATGTATTGATAGTTCACAGATGATTGGCTGGATGTATTGATAGTTCACAGATGATTGGCTGGATGTATTGATAGTTCACAGATGATTGGCTGGATGTATTGATAGTTCAAAGATGAGTGGCTAAATGGGTTGATAGTTAAAAGATGATTAGCTTGATGTATTGATAGTTCAAAGATGAGTGGCTGGATGTATTGATAGTTCACAGATGACTGGCTGGATGTATTGATAGTTCACAGATGATTGGCTGGATGTATTGATAGTTCAAAGATGAGTGGCTAAATGGGTTGATAGTTCACAAATGATTAGCTTGATGTATTGATAGTTCACAGATGATTTGCTGGATGGAATGATAGTTCACAGATGATTGGCTGGATGGAATGATAGTTCACAGATGATTGGCTGGATGGAATGATAGTTCACAGATGATTGGCTGGATGGATTGATAGTTCACAGATGATTGGCTGGATGGAATGATAGTTCACAGATGATTGGCTGGATGGAATGATAGTTCACAGATGATTGGCTGGATGGATTGATAGTTCACAGATGATTGGCTGGATGGAATGATAGTTCACAGATGATTGGCTGGATGGAATGATAGTTCACAGATGATTGGCTAAATGGAATGATAGTTCACAGATGATTGGCTAAATGGAATGATAGTTCACAGATGATTGGCTGGATGGAATGATAGTTCACAGATGATTGGCTAAATGGAATGATAGTTCACAGATGATTGGCTGGATGGATTGATAGTTCACAGATGATTGGCTGGATGGAATGATAGTTCACAGATGATTGGCTGTGTGAATTTCTGAAATGTTGGATAATTGGATTATTCAATGATGGGTGGCTGGAAGAATTACAGAAAGATGGGAGGCTCGATAAGTGGTAGAGAGATGGGTGGTTAAATGGATAATTCAAAGACGGGTAGCTGGATGGATGGATGAAAGATGGGTATTTGGTTAGATAAATGGATGAATGATTGAATGAATGACGGGTAGTTGGATGAATGGATGATTTTGTTGAAGAGTGATTGTTTATTCTTCTTCTTCTGTGATCATGACGTCATTCAGACTAGGACTCCGGACTCTCTTATGACGTCAGCTGTCTGTTTAAGTGATTCGGTTGCCCCGTATAGTTTCTCTTCCAAGGAGGTGGGTGTGGACCACATTGTCCTTGAGTGATTGTTTAAATACGTTGATGATTGAATGGATGTGATGTTTTATGAAATGATGAATTAATGGATGGACAGACGGACAAACAAACTGGGTAGATGCAGTCGTGGAGAATGTAAAACGGGAAAACCACCGTGTCAAAGTCAAATAGGTGATAGTACTATTGGATACTATTATTAGATCAGATATCCCTATTTATAGATGTAAGCATGAAGGCTGATAAGGAAACCCCACAACACTCTTACTATCGTGACCTTTTCAGCTATAGGAAATTATAGACGGCTGACGTCATTCTACTAATTACCACGCACATCCATTTTGTATGTGTGTATGTGTGCAAGATTTACTTAGACCTACGGGCTTACAGGAAATTCATAGGAAACCTCCAACTAACTTCCTTGTTTTCAACTTTGCGAGCAGGAGGGGTTGTGTGTAGAGTGAAGTCAGCTGTCTATAGCTCCTACAGCTGATAATGTCACGCTAATTGAAGGATGATTTTCATCCCGCAGGCCTTTGTAAATCTATAGATGGTTATGACAGCTTCCGGAACTCAAAACTGAAAAAGTCACGTTAGTTGAGAGTTTTTCCAAGGTTTTCCTTTAAGCCCCCAGGTCTACTTCTATAGATGGCTATGTCATTCATTACAAGCTGATCATCATCGTAGTCATCGGAGGTTGGCTACCATGGAGCGCCATTCTGTCTCTGTCTCTTACTTTGATGGTGCAGGTTGTCATAGGCTGACTTGTCTATCTTTTGATGTTATTCATCCATGTTAGTCTGCCTCTGTCTCTTGCTTTGATGGTGCAGGTTGTCATAGGCTGACTTGTCTATCTTTTGATGTTACTCGTCCATGTTAATCTACCTCTGCCACTGTCTCTTACTTTGATGGTGCAGGTTGTCATAGGCTGACTTGTCTATCTTTTGATGTTACTCGTCCATGTTAATCTACCTCTGCCACTGTCTCTTACTTTGATGGTGCAGATTGTCATAGGCTGACTTGTCCATCTTTTGATGTTACTCGTCCATGTTAGTCTGCCTCTGCCTCTTTTACCTTGCATTTTCAAATCCAAGATTACTTTTACTAGACGGCTGTGTCTTTTAACATGACCTATAAATCTCATACGTTATGAAAGAGACCAAAGCAAAAAGAGAGCTAATTTCCAATATTAGGAAAAAACAATCATCATTTATTGGTCATGTAATGAGAAGAGAACTACAACATGAAAATCAACATCAACAAAACAGAAGTCATGAATGTCGCCAAAAATAAACAGAACATCAACATAACTATAGAAGGCAGACAGCTAAAACAAGTAGAGGAATTCAAATACCTAGGAAGTCAAATGACAAACGACAATTCCCAAACAGCAGAGATAGAATCAAGATGCAACAAAGCTTGTCAAATCATCGGACAGTTATCACCACTATTGTCCAACAAGGAAATAACTCTGGAGGCAAAACGAGCACTATACAATACAATCTTCATTCCAACGTTGTGCTACCAATGCCAGACCTGGACTCTAGATGCAAGAACAATAAGAAAAATAACCTCTACAGAGATGAAATGTGTTAGACGAATGACAGGAAACAGTCTGAGAGATAAGATCAGAAATGTAGAACTGAGAAAAAAGCTAGGAATAGCCCCAGCCATAGAATATATAAGGAAACAACAGATAAAATGGTTCGGCCACGTGACAAGGCAGAAAGAACAAAACACAACACAACGAGCCTTCAACAAACGTTGTGAGAACAACAGACCCAAGGGTCGACCACGAAAAAGATGGATCGATGGAATATTAGAAGCACTAGGAAACATAACAGCAGCAGAGGCGAACAGAAGAGCAAAAGACCGCAAATTATATCTCCCCTCGACGCTGAAAGGCAGATGAGGAAGGAAAGAAGAAGAAGAAGAAGAAGAAGAAGAAGAATGAGAAGAGAACACCTGGAATATATTGTAACAACTGGAAAAATTGAGTGACGAAGAGATAAAGGGAAGCAAAGAGAAAAAAATACCAGACAGCTTAAGAGAATGGCTTGGCAGAAGGTCAACAAGAGAAATTAAGAAAATAAATAACTGTCGAGATAGAAAATTGTGGAGAGACATGATCACCTACCCTCGCAAGCCCGGTACTTTATGATGATAAATCTCATTTGTCTCTGTTCTGATTCTATTTAGTAGTTCTCTTTTCATTTTTAGTTGTTTTAAGACTTCATCTTTTGTTCTCCTTTCTTTTCATCCAATTCTTCCTATTCTTATACAAATACTCATTTAAAAAGAAATCAAAATCACTAAACACAAAAACAAAGCTCACGATTTTCAAATCAAATGTTTATTCAGCCTTACGTAAGAAGGCGAGAGCTGGAAAACAAACAAAAGAAATAGAAAATAAACTGGAAGCATTTGAAAATATTTCGTGATGAAAATGCTTCTTAGACCTCGGGATAAGTTCAAGACTGGTGCAGAAATAAGAGAATTGACAGAGCGTCCAAAAAATATCAGCTATAAACAAGAGAAGTAGGCTGTTGTGTCTTCTAACATGCCACAGAAATATAATTGCTCTTGTTCTAATTGTGTTTAATTGTTCTGTTTTCGTATTTAGTTGTTTTAAAACTTCATAATTTGTTTTCTTTTCTTTTTATCCAATTCTTCTTATTCTTCTATATATCCACATTTCAAAGGCTTCAATTTTCTCTTCTTTTGTTTCCTTGTCTAATGTCCATGTTTCTGCACATACATGAATATTGAGACGATATAACATTTTGCTATTCTTAGTTTTAGCCCTGGTGTTATTTGTTTTGATGTTATTATATTTTTCATGATATTAAAATTACTTTTTCCCATTCCTATCCTTTTGTTTATTTCAGTTGTACATTTCCCATCACTGGTTATAGTATGTCCCAGGTAGTTGTAGTTCTGAACTGTCTCCAGGTCTATCCTTCAATT
This sequence comes from Megaustenia siamemsis, assembly GCA_032433765.1. NCBI lineage: Eukaryota > Metazoa > Mollusca > Gastropoda > Stylommatophora > Ariophantidae > Megaustenia > Megaustenia siamemsis. The sequence goes on from JAVIAB010000024.1 coordinate 6,919,188, forward strand.
TTGATATCCACTTGTGGGTTTTGAGTTTTATTTTGTTCATTTAAACAATTTAAAAAAAAAAAAACTATCTTTACGAAACATAGTGGTACAGGTTGTCATAGGCTGATTTGTCCATCTCTTGATGTTACTCGTCCATGTTAGTCTGCCCCTGCCTCTTTTACCTTGCATTTTCAAATCAAAGATTACTTTTACTAGACGGCTGTGTCTTTTAACATGACCTATAAGTCGCATACGTTATGAAAAAGGTCAAAGCAAAAAGAGAGCTAATTTCCAATATTAGGAAGAAACGACTGGTATATGTCGAGGAAAAGAGGGGGGTGGGGGTGGGGGTGGTGGGGGGCACGTAGAACCAGAGGCCGCTTGGTCAAAGTAGTCGCCACAACTTTTGAGACTCATCATCATCATCATGTACCCTGTTAGTTGGCGTAGGCGATCATGTCCCTCCACAATCTTCTATCTACAGTGCATCGTATCAGTTCTGTTGTTGACTGTCTTCCATGCCATGACACCAAGCTATCCAGTATTTTCTCTCTTTGTCGTCCGCGATCTCTCTTTCCTTTTATTTTTCCAGTTGTAACCAAGTATTCCAACTTTCCTCTTCTCATGATGTGCCCGAAAAATGTTGATTGCTTCTTTCTGATGTTTTTTAAGAGCTCCCTCTTTGAGAACTTCCTCATTGGTCTTTTTATCTGTCCAGGGAACTTTCAACATCCTTCTGAGAAATCCCATCTCTGTGGCCTGTAATCGTCTTTTCATTTGTTTGTCTACTGTCCATGATTCGCTTCCATATGTCAGAATTCGTTCTATATAGCACCGATGAACTCTCTTTCTCATTTCTATTGACATAGATTTGTTGCATAAGATATTTTTCATTTTCTGAGACTCAGGATTTTTATTTCACCCCCGATAGAAAAAAATCATTTCTGTCTACCGCGGGTTTCGAACACCGTACACCGGGTTTGCAGCCAGCAGAACAGTGGTTTTAGCCGCACGGCCATGCGCACCTCGATGTTCGTTAGATAAGATAAAATAGATACAAGCTAAACTTCTGAGATGTGTACAAAATGGATACCCGACGGTTAGTGCGGAATGACGATGCAACCGTCGAAGTTAATTCATTTCACTCGGTATCTACGCATTTGTCAAGCCCTGGTGTAACTGTGTTGGACAGAGAGGGACTAAGGTAAAGGTAAAGGTCAAGTACGAGACTTGAACCGGCGTCTTAGCACGCGGGTTTCCACCCATATGTGCTCGGCCGCCTATCCAGAAATGTTCGGAGATTTCTGGATAGTGTCGCTTCAAGCATCGAAACTCATGATGCGAGGCGACATTCCCTCACCTTTCCCAGAGTACTATCCTGGTACCCATTTTTACTGTGTAAGCTCTAGAAACAATGCAACAGGAAGCCGACGCCTGGGAGTCATGACCCAGGCGGGTCCACCTCCCCTAGAGTGTCAAGAAACTAAAGGGCCGAAACACTTGCTCGACGGGAAAGGGGGGGGGGTGCTTCTTCTGATGATCAGATTACCTCGTGCTGCGAAGATCTGTACAAAGAGTTTCATACTACTGCCAACGTCTGGGTCGACCGTGGGGGTGTTTTTTTTTGTCCAACCACGAGTACAACTCACACTGCTCCCAGCGGGAATCGAACACGGGTTGTTCAAACGTCGGGTGCCCAGTCGGGTGGTTTCCCCAGCTAGCCTACCGATTCCCCAGGACTATGGCGATCATTGATAATGTCATTATTTCAGTTTTTATGATAAATACTCTGTAAATAAACCAAAAATACTGTTTTCCATTGGAGGCTGTTTGCTTAGTATTTGTGTTACAAAAATAGATATGGCGGGGCTAGAAAAGGTTATAAGTGAGGGCATGGTGCCAGGTAGGAGAGAGGAGCAGAGAAAGAGGCAGAGAGAGGCATTGGGATACAGTCAGTGAGAGGCAGAGAGATACAGATATAGACAGAGAAAAACAAAGAGATACAGAGAGATACAAAGAGTATCAGAGAGTGGCATATATACAGAGAAAGGCAAAGAAACACAGCGAGATACAAAAAGAAACAGAAATACGGATAATTACAGAGAGATACAGCGAAAAGCAAATATAAGCAAAGATATACAGAGCAAGGTAAAGAGATACAGAGAAATTCAAAGAGAAACAGAGATAAAGATACGGGTAGTGACAGAGAGATACAGAGAAAAGCAAAGATAAACAAAGAGATACAGAAAATGTTGCCGCAGAGAGAAATCATAAATAAAAATCCCAACCGGTGCAGCCGGGATTTGAACCCACAACGTCTCTGTCTCGTCGCCATTTCCGCACTAACCCTCGGGTATCCATTTTAAAATCTCCAGATGAATAGTTGCACGATGGGTTTTTGGATAAATGGTTGAATAGATAGTTGCAAGATGGGTTTTTGGATAAATGGTTGAATAGATAGTTGCAAGATGGGTTTTTGGATAAATGGTTGAATAGATAGTTGCAAGATAGGTTTTTGGATAAATGGTTGAATGGATAGTTGCAAGATGGGTTTTTGGATAAATGGTTGAATAGATAGTTGCACGATGGGTTTTTGGACAAATGGTTGAATAGATAGTTGCAAGATAGGTTTTTGGATAAATGGTTGAATAGATAGTTGCAAGATAGGTTTTTGGATAAATGGTTGAATAGATAGTTGCAAGATAGGTTTTTGGATAAATGGTTGAATAGATAGTTGCAAGATAGGTTTTTGGATAAATGGTTGAATAGATAGTTGCAAGATAGGTTTTTGGATAAATGGTTGAATAGATAGTTGCAAGATAGGTTTTTGGATAAATGGTTGAATAGATAGTTGCAAGATAGGTTTTTGGATAAATGGTTGAATAGATAGTTGCAAGATAGGTTTTTGGATAAATTGTTGAATGGATAGTTGCAAGATAGGTTTTTGGATAAATGGTTGAATGGATAGTTGCAAGATGGGTTTTTGGATAAATGATTGAATGGATAGTTGCAAGATGGGTTTTTGGATAAATGGTTGAATAGATAGTTGCAAGATAGGTTTTTGGATAAATGGTTGAATAGATAGTTACAAGATAGGAGCTTGTATGAATGTTTAGAAGGTGGGTGTTTGGACTGATAATTGAAAGATGGGTAGTTGGATAGCTGTTTAGCCGTCGAGCTAGCTCCACAAAAAATGGAAACTAATGCTCGTGTCGGTTGCCAACAATGTCCTCATCTCAAGCGATGATTATGATGCAGGTTAGAGCCTTGTCACTTTCCATTCAGATAAATCCGGTTTGATACACAGTATGATCCGAAAAAAGTGCTTTGTTTTTTTACTCAGGGTTAGATTCAATTCTGACCTGCATACCTCGCGGTGACTGCACTAGAGCATACGATCATTAATCTATTGCCTCATAAGAAACCCCTCTCCCCATTTTCCATCCAAAAATAGAATAGATGACGTGATGATATTTTAAAAATGACATATCTATTTTTAGATGGGAAATTCCATCACGAGTGTTTTTGATCTTTAAGATGGTGTTCATGTATAGATCGATAGTTAGAAAAGTGTGTAGATGGGCAGGCAGAGGTAGGCAACAGATAGAGTAGAAAGGTTAATACAGAGACAGTGGGTAATGCAAACCAAGAGAACGGCATACAGACAGATAGTAGGACAGACGGACGTTGGGGGGTGGGGGGGGTGCGGACAGACAGAAGGATGGATAAATAGACAGACGGACAGAAAAACGGACGGATGAGTGGACGGGTGGGTGAGTGGGTGGACTGACGGGCCGATGGACAGACAGGCAAGCAGACAGACAGACAGACAGACAGATATATAGATAGATAGATAGATAGATAGATAGATAGATAGACAGACAGACAGACAGACAGACAGACAGACAGACAGACAGACAGACAGACAGACAGACAGACAGACGGACGGACGGACGGACGGACGGACGGACAGACAGATAGATAGTACGAAATACAAACAGACCAAGAGACAGACATACCGACAGAAAGAGACCGCCAGACTAATATTCTGGCGAACAGATAGTCCAACCAACATACAGAGAGACAGACAGAAAGGGCAAGCAGACATACAGACAGACAGACAGAAAGGTCAAGCAGACATACAGACAGACAGACAGAAAGGGCAAGCAGACATACAGACAGACAGACAGAAAGGGCAAGCAGACATACAGACAGACAGACAGACAGAAAGGGCAAGCAGACATACAGACAGACAGACAGAAAGGGCAAGCAGACATACAGACAGACAGACAGACAGACAGACAGAAAGGGCAAGCAGGCATACAGACAGACAGACAGACAGAAAGGGCAAGCAGACATACAGACACACAGAAAGGGCAAGCAGACATACAGACAGACAGAAAGGGCAAGCAGATATACAGACAGACAGAAAGGGCAAGCAGACATACAGACAGACAGAAAGGGCAAGCAGACATACAGACAGACAGAAAGGGCAAGCAGACATACAGACAGACAGAAAGGGCAAGCAGACATACAGACACACAGAAAGGGCAAGCAGACATACAGACAGACAGAAAGGGCAAGCAGACATACAGACAGACAGAAAGGGCAAGCAGACATACAGACAGATAGAAAGGGCAAGCATACATACAGACAGACAGAAAGGGCAAGCAGACATACAGACATATAAATAAAATAAACTACTGCGTATCTCTGCTACTAGAATTTAAAAAAAAAAAAAAAACGTTTGCAGTAATCGAATACCCTAAAAAATGGAGACACTTTGGCTCGATTCCAGGACAAAGAATATTTTGTCCGACTACATCCCATTGGCGATACGTCGGTATCGATTTGTTGTTTCTGTCTGCCCTGACGAAGGAGTGAAAGATAGTGCTGTGGGTATAAAGAAGGAAAGAAGAGAAGGGAAAATAGAAGGATGGAGGTTTGTATGGATTGATGCTTAAATGAATGGATTCCAGGATATGCATGAATGAATGATTGAAGAGATATTGGATTAAGGAATGGCATGAATGGATGGATACATGATTGAATGAATAAATAAATGAATGAATGAAAAGAGACGTGATAAATTAATAACAAGACAGGATGAGTGAAAGAAGACGGGTTAAACGTGAGTGGTCTGAGTCTAAAAAGATATATGGGAAAAGGGAATGAATGAATGAATGAATGAAAGATGGATGGGTTGCTGCGGGGAGAGTAGAAAAATGGGTGGTTGGATGAATGAGTGGTTGGTGACTGACTGGATAAGAATGAATGAAAGTTGGGTGGAAGGGAAATTTGATAAATTATGGATGGTTGTAAGGATAGAATAATGAAAGATGGATGGTTGGTTGGATGGATTCAAGATTGGATGAAAGATGGGTGGTTGGATAGATAGAGAATGGATGCAAAAATTATGACTGGATGGATGATTGAAAATAGGTGGTTGGATTGATGGATGGTTTCATAGATGAGCGGTTGGGTTGAATGTTTAAAGATAGATGAGTGAACAGATATATAATTCAAAGATTTGTGAGGGGGAGGGGAATGGTTGAAAGATAGGTGGTTGGGGGATGGTTGAAAGATGGGTGGTTGGGGGATGATTGAAAGATGGGTGGTTGGGGCATGGTGGAAAGATGGGTGGTTGGGGGATGATTGAAAGATGGGTGGTTGGGGGATGATTCAAAGATGGGTGGTTGGGGGATGATTGAAAGATGGGTGGTTGGGGGATGATTCAAAGATGGGTGGTTGGGGATGATTGAAAGATGGGTCGTTGGGGGATGATTGAAAGATGGGTGGTTGGGGGATGATTGAAAGATGGGTGGTTGGGGGATGATTGAAAGATGGGTGGTTGGGGGATGATTCAAAGATGGGTGGTTGGGGGATGGTTGAAAGATGGGTGGTTGGGGGATGATTGAAAGATGGGTGGTTGGGGGATGGTTGAAAGATGGGTGGTTGGGGGATGATTGAAAGATGGGTGGTGGGGGATGGTTGAAAGATGGGTGCTTGGGGGATGATTGAAAGATGGGTGGTTGGGGGATGGTTGAAAGATGGGTGGTTGGGGGATGATTCAAAGATGGGTGGTTGGGGGATGATTCAAAGATGGGTGGTTAGGGGATGGTGGAAAGATGGGTGGTTGGGTGGATGATTCAAAGATGGGTGGTTGGGGAATGATTGAAAGATGGGTGGTTGGGGGATTGTTGAAAGATTGGTGGTTGGGGAATGGTTTAAAGATGGGTGGTTGGGGGAATGGTTGAAAGATGGTTGGTTGGGGGAATGGTTGAAAGATGGGTGGTTGGGGGATGGTTGAAAGATGGATGCTTGGGGAGAATGATTCAAAGATGGGTGGTTGGGGGAATGGTTGAAAGATGGGTGGTTGGGGGATTGTTGAAAGATTGGTGGTTGGATGGATGATTCAAAGATGAGTGGTTGGGGGATGGTTGAAAGATCGGTGGTTGGGGGAATGGTTGAAAGATGGGTGGGTGGGTGGATGATTCAAAGATGGGTGGTTGGGTGGATGATTCAAAGATGGGTCGATGATTCAAAGATGGATTGTTGGGTGGATGATTCAAAGATGGGTGGTTGGGTGGATGATTCAAAGATGGGTGGTTGGGTGGATGATTCAAAGAGGGGTTGTTGGGGGGGGATGATTCAAAGATGGGTCGATGATTCAAAGATGGGTGGCTGGGGGAATGGTTGGAAGATGGGTGGTTGGGTGGATGATTCAAAGATGGGTGGTTGGGTGGATGATTCAAAGATGGGTTGTTGGGGGATGATTCAAATATGGGTCGATGATTCAAAGATGGGTGGCTGGGGGAATGGTTGAAAGATGGGTGGTTGGGTGGATGATTCAAAGATGGGTGGTTGGGTGGATGATTCAAAGATGGGTTGTTGGGGGGGGGGGGTGATTCAAATATGGGTCGATGATTCAAAGATGGGTGGCTGGGGGAATGGTTGAAAGATGGTTGGTTGGATGAGTGATTCAACGATGAATTGTTCAAAGATGAGTGGTTGAATTGATGGTTAAAAGATTGGTAGTTGAGTGGAGTGATAATTCAATGATGAAATGTTCAAAGATGGATGTTTGGATAGATGATTCAATGATGGATTGTTCAAAGATGAGTGGTTGAATTGATGGTTAGAAGATTGGCAGTTGGGTGGAGGGATGATTCGAATATGGGTTTTTAGTGCATGGATAGTTAAATAATGGGTGGTTGAATGGATGGATGTTTCAACTATTGGTGATTGAATGGATTGTTTAAAGATGGATGGTTGGTTAGGTAGATGATTGAATGCTGGGTGGTTGAAAGAATGGCTGATAGATGGGTGGCTGAATAAAAGGTTAAAAGATGGATGGTTGCATGGATGAATGATTAAAAGTTGGGTGGCTAGAAGGTTGGTCGACATATTGGTTATTGTATTAATGAAAGATAGGTTGTTGTATTAATGAAATATATGTTATTGTATTATGAAAGATAGGTTGTTGTATTAATGAAAGATAGGTTGTTGTATTAATGAAAGATAGGTTGTTGTATTAATGAAATATATGTTGCTGTATTAATGAAAGATAGGTTGTTGTATTAATGAAAGATAGGTTGTTGTATTAATGAAAGATAGGTTGTTGTATTAATGAAAGATAGATTGTTGTATGAATGAAAGATATGTTGTTGTATGAATGAAAGATAGGTTGTTGTATGAATGATTGAAAGACGGATGACTGGATGGATGATGAATGTGATGTACGGGTGGATTGATTTTTCAAAGACGGATGGTTGGTTGGATGGTTCATAGATGAGTGATTAAATGTGTGGAAGATCAGTTGATGAGTGATTATTTAAACTGGTTGATGATTGAGTAGATAGACGGTGTTACGGGTGAATGGATTTATGGGTGGACAGACGGACTAAGAAACTGACTATATTTTAAATAGAAGTGAGAAAGAGAGTTCATCGGTGTTATATAGAATCAATTCTGACCTATGGAAGCGATTCATGGACAGTAGACAAACAAATGAAAAGACGATTAGAGGTCACAGAGATGGGATTTCTCAGAAGAATGTTGAAAGTTCCCTGGACAGCTAAAAAGACCAATGAAGAAATTCTCAAAAAGGAAACTCCTAAAAAACATCAGAAAGAAACAATCAACATTTTTCGGGCACATCATGAGAAGAAGAAAGTTGGAATACATGGTTACAACTGGCAAAATATAAGGAAAGAGATATCGCGGGCGACAAAGAGAGAAAATACTGGATAGCTTGGTGTCATGGGAGCCGCGATAGCTCAGTGGTTAGTGAACTGGACTACAAATGACAAGGGGTAGGGTTCGATCCCAACCGACGGCTTCCGGGTTCACCCAGCCTTAAATGGGAACCGGATTTTTTTCTGGGAAAGTGAAGCAGCACGGGCGTAATACCGACCACATTACCCCAAAAAATCATGTGCTGAAGGTCTGTAAAATTTATGGTCACTAACACCATATTCCCTATACGCCACTTGGCGTGACGGGGGTACTTTACTTTACTTGCTTTTTGTGTCATGGCATGGACAACAGTCAACAACAGAACTGACATGATGCACTGTCGATAGAAGATTGTAGACGGACAGAAACGCCTACGGCAATCGGTTTGGTCCATGATGATGATAATGATATTCGAAAAGACAGTGGTAAGTTTTATCTTTAAATTTGTGCTTTCTTGGCTGTACCCTTCCCCTGATCTCTGGGTAGTGTGATTCGAAATCTAGCCCTTTCGGATAAAGCTGAAAAAACAGGAGTTCTCGTGTACTCATTGTAAGAAACCCATGGTATTTAAAAGTGATAAATAGTAAGCCAAAATAGCCGTTGTCTCTAGGCGCAGTTAAAGATCAATCTATTCGGAAGACGGGTTTGTTGAACTGAGAAGCGCAGATATTGCGTCCCGCTGTAATTTAAGGACGAAAAGCGTACACGTTCAACTAACAAACGAATTCTAAAGAAGAAAATGTGTTGCAGTGACCAGTCATGTAGATCAAACTGTTCAAAAAGGAAGAGCTGGTAAAAAGATAACACACCTTAGATTTTGATTAGGGCAGCGCGGTATGAAAACATTTCTACATGCACAGCCAAATGATGCCATGACTGGTTATTTGGTTGGTTATGTAAGGCCCCGGTATCACTGCAAACGAATTAAAATCCATAATTGCTCAACCGCCCGTGCCAGTGGAATCATTCGGGTTAATATCTCATCTCCCAAACAAAGAAAGGTAGCTTGTAGTCCCCATCATAGCAGTCTCAGCACACGCCAAAAGATATAAGGCGAAACCGCACAGAAAGTGAACACGGCCAACTGTTCCCTGTCATACGATATCAGCATTCATCGTAAACAATTAGAATATCGGAACATGATCAAAACGGATGAAACCATGACTATAGTGATAAAACAATAGATAATACTCAATGTTAAGTTGGACTGGACTTATGATTTTTTTTTTTCGTTCGCCAGCTTTTACCTCTGACGAAGTCCATAGAAACAAGGAACTGAATTTTTCGTGTTAATCCATTTTCCCTAGCAGCCGTGTGCACAGGGGTCCCTCGCCGTACAGGCAGATAACTCCGACTTCGGAGGTACTCATATTTTTTCCGTCGATGAGTAATTGACGTTTCAAACAATAGACTCAGTATTTAAGAAGACTGTTACAATCTGTTGGCGATATTTTATTAAGCGTACTTTTTTTGGAAGGGCGTGATTTTCAGAGGAGATGATTTTCAAAACCTTGATAATGGGTATTAAAAATATCAGTGCATGTCAGATATATATTAACTGTGAGTTATACTGATTTCATAAGAGAACACGACTGTTGGTTACAGGTTATGCACATACATTAACTTATTGTGAATGTGATTTGAGCTTTCTTGGAGTTTGTTCTGCTTTTCTTACAGAATCTGGAAAGCTTCATGAAACCGGCAGTTGCCTTAGACACAAATAAATTAGTCCACTAACGATATATAAGTTGATAGATTTATGATAAACTTTTACGTAGAAGTAAGACATTTATTAAGATGAGTTTATGAGTCGTGACTAAAGAGTTACGTAAATAAAATGTTCAACGTGGTCCAGACAGCGACTTCGAGTCATCGCATGAAGTTTTGAGCGGACGTTTTGTGGACATTTGGAGTTGCAGTTTCTCTGTTGACAATCTATAAAGACTGTCGAAGAAAGCTGATGGGTGGGAAAGCTGATGATAGGGACAGTTGATGAAAGGGAAAGTTGATGAAAGGGAAAGTTGATGAAAGGGAAAGTTGATGAAAGGGAAAGCTGATGATAGGGAAAGTTGATGAAAGGGAAAGTTGATGAAAGGGAAAGTTGATGAAAGCAAAAGTTGATGAAAGGGAAAGTTGATGAAAGGGAAAGCTGATGATAGGGAAAGTTGATGAAATGTAAAGTTGATGAAAGGGAAAGTTGATGAAAGAGAAAGCTGATGAAAGGGAAAGCTGATGATAGGGAAAGTTGATGAAAGGGACAGTTGATGAAAGGGAAAGTTGATGGGTGGGAAAGGTGATGAAAGGGAAAGTTGATGGGCGGGAAAGGTGATGAAAGGGGAAGTTGATGGGTGGGAAAGTTGATGGGTGGGAAAGTTGATGAGTGGGAAAGGTGATGAAAGGGAAAGTTGATGGGTGGGAAAGTTGATGTATAGAGAAAGTTGATGTATAGAGAAAGTTGATTTATAGAGAAAGTTGATGGGTGGGAAAGGTGATGGGTTGGAAAGTTGATGGGTGGGAAAGGTAATGAAACGGAACGTTGATGGGTGGGAAAGTTGATGTATAGTGAAAGTTGATGTATAGAGAAAGTTGATGGGTGGGAAAGGTGATGAAAGGGAAAGTTGATGGGTGGGAAAGTTGATGTATAGAGAAAGTTGATGAGTGGCAAAGGTGATGAAAGGCAAAGTTGATGGGTGGGAAAGCTTATGGGTGGGAACGTTGATGGGAATAAAATTAATGGGTGGTGAAATTGATGGGAGGTAAAGTTGATGGGAGGGGAAGTTGATGGGTGGTAAAGTTGATGGGTGGGAAAGTTGATGTATAGAGAAAGTTAATGGGTGGGAAAGTTGCTTGGTGGGAAATTTGGTGGGTGGGAAAGTTGATGGGTAAGAAAATTGATGGATGGAAAAGTTGATTGAAAGGAAAGCTTGAGTTTTGGGAAAGTTGATGGGTAAACGAAGAAATAAGGGAAACTTTGTGAGCGAAGGATTTGTGGATGGAGGAATGAGTGGTATGAAATAAGATGGATAGAAGAGAATAGAAGACTGAAGAAATATCCGAAAAAAATGAAGATAAGATTTGGAAGAAAATAGAAGTAACCTTTGGGAAAACAAAAGATAAGGAGAAACAAAAATAATCTCATATTTCTCTCTCTTTGTTGTTCTTTATCCTGGCGGATATATGTATCACGATAAGGTATCATTAGTTTAGCTCTTGATTATATTGTTCCATTGACGTTTCTTTGTTTCTTTGTTTCTATCTTTCTTGATTTCTTTCTTCCTTGCTTTCTTTCTTTTTTGCTTTCTTTCTTTCTTTCTTTCTTTCTTTTTTTCTTTCTTTCTTGTTTTCTTTCTTTCTTGTTTTCTTTCTTTCTTTCTTTCTTTTTCTTTCTTTCTTTCTTTCTTTCTTTCTTTCTTTTTTTCTTGTTTTCTTTCTTTCTTACTTTCATTTTTGCTTTCTTTCTTTGTTTCTTATCTTTCTTTCTTACTTTCTTTTTTTATTTCTTTCTTACTTACTTACTTACTTACTTTCTTTCTTTCTTTCTTTCTTATTTTCTTTTTTTTCTTACTTTCTTTCTTTCTTACTTTCTTTCTTCCTTTCTTTCTTACTTTCTTTCTTCCTTTCTTTCTTCCTTTCTTTCTTACTTTCTTTCATTCTTTCTTTCTTACTTTCTTTCATTCTTTCTTTCTTCCTTTCTTTCTTACTTTCTTTCATTCATTCTTTCTTATTTTCTTTCATTCTTTCTTTCTTACTTACTTTTTTCCTTCCTTTCTTTCTTACTTTCTTTCATTCTTTCTTTCTTACTTTCTTCCTTACTTTTTTCTTCCTTTTCTTTCTTTCATTCTTTCTTTCTTCCTTACTTTTTTCTTCCTTTCTTTCTTGCTTTCTTTCTTTCTTACTTTCTTCCTTACTTTTTTCTTCTTTTCTTTCTTGCTTTCTTTCTTTCTTACTTTCTTCCTTACTTTTTTCTTCTTTTCTTTCTTGCTTTCTTTCTTTCTTACTTTCTTCCTTACTTTTTTCTTCTTTTCTTTCTTGCTTTCTTTCTTTCTTACTTTCTTTCTTCCTTTCTTTCTTACTTTCTTTCTTCCTTTCTTTCTTCCTTTCTTTCTTACTTTCTTTCATTCTTTCTTTCTTACTTTCTTTCATTCTTTCTTTCTTTCCTTTCTTTCTTACTTTCTTTCATTCATTCTTTCTTATTTTCTTTCATTCTTTCTTTCTTACTTACTTTTTTCCTTCCTTTCTTTCTTACTTTCTTTCATTCTTTCTTTCTTACTTTCTTCCTTACTTTTTTCTTCCTTTTCTTTCTTTCATTCTTTCTTTCTTCCTTACTTTTTTCTTCCTTTCTTTCTTGCTTTCTTTCTTTCTTACTTTCTTCCTTACTTTTTTCTTCTTTTCTTTCTTGCTTTCTTTCTTTCTTGACATCTTCTTGTACCCGTTCGGGTATCGAGTAAGATACCAAGTTCTGATTCTCTCCCTTTTGGTGGTTTCTGTCATTGTCAATTGGCGTTGTAACGTTTCTTTGATGTTCTCAGTCCATCTTACGCTGGGTCTGCCTCTTTTGCTCTTTTCCCTTCTCCTCTGTTAATATACGCTTTGTATGGTAAGGAATCACACGACATTCTTTCTAGATAGGCAAACAAGGTTTTTGTTGTTTCTGTATGTAGCTTAGGATTTGTTCAATGCCACCTCTTTCTTTTATAATCTCATTTCTTATTCTGTCTTTTCTGGATACTCAAAGCGCTTTTCTCAGACATCGCATCTCTGTGGTGAAAAGCTTTCTTTTATGCATATACTTAAGTGACCATGTTTGGCATTGGGGGCTCAACATACTATAACCAGTGATGGAAAATGTACAACTTAAATAAATAAAAGGATACGAAAAAGTAATTTTAATACCATGAAAAATAAATTAACATCAAAACAAATAACACCAGGGCTAAAACTGAGAATAGAAAAATTTTGTATCTTCTCAACACTCCTGTACGGTGCAGAAATATGGACATTAGACACGAAAACAGAACAGAAAAAAGCCTTTGAAATATGGGTTTATAGAACACGAAGAATTGGATGGAAAGAAAAGAAACAAACCATGAAGTCTTAAAACAACAAAAATGAAAAGAGAACTACTAAACACAATTCAAACAAGATAAATGAGATGTTTGGGGCAGTTTAACAGACACAGCAGCCTACTAAAAGTAATCTCGAAGGGAAAATTTAAGACAAAAGAGGCAGAGGCAGACCGAGACTAACATGGACAAGTAATATCAAAAGATTGACAAGTCAGCCTATGACAACCTGCACCATCAAATCAAGAGACAGAGTGGAATAGCGCTCCATGGTAGCCAACCGTCGATGCGGAGACGGCACTTAGTGATGATAATGAGTACAATTTTGGAAAGAATATACTCTGTATAGGATGTTTCTTGGTGGTTGTTTGTATTGCTGTGTGTTGAAGTACAGGGAATAAGTTACTTTTTTTTTTTTACACCTTTCGTATAAAACCTCGAATATTTTACGGTATCCTGTAATTTTATTTATGAGAGTTCATCGGTGCTATATAGAACCAATTCTGACCTATGGAAGCGAACCATGGACAGTAGACAAACAAATTAAAAGACGATTAGAGGTCACAAAGATGGGATTTCTCAGAAGAATGTAGAAAGTTTCGTGGACAGCTAAAAAGACCAATGAAGAAATTCTCAAAGAGGCCAACACAAAAAGGGAGCTCTTAAAAAACATCAGAAAGAAGCAATCAACATTTTTCGGACACATCATGAGAAGAGGAAAGTTGGAATACTTGGTTACAACTGGCAAAATAAAAGGAAAGAGATATCGCGGACGACAAAGAGAGAAAATACTGGATAGCTTCGTGTCATGGCATGGAAAACAGTCAACAACAGAACTGATACGATGCACTGTAGAAAGAAGATTGTGCAGGGACAAGATCACCTGCGCCAACCGGTAAGGCACATGATGATGATGTAATTTTATATGTAAAAAATACAACACTATAATCTTCTTCAATTTTTCCCGTTCTTCTTTTCAAGGAACTCCTAAAAATAATTTATTCCTACACTTTAATTTCCAGGAAACGTATTCGTGTTTGTTTATACACGTACATTGGAACCTCAGCGGTATTGACCTCAGCTTCCGTCTACGTGCTCAATGTTCGTGTCTCGGCATCAATAGAGCAGTGGATGATGGGGAGGCGGGGGGAGGACACGGCAGTGCGCGTGTGTGTGTGTGCGTGTGTGTGTGTGTGTGTGTGTGTAGTACGTGTCTGGATGGAGTAAGTGAATGGAGGGAGGCAGAGTAAGGGAATGGCAACCGTGGATGAATGTGAGAGAACGGGGTAAAGGTGTGATCAGATTAGATTAAGGAATGACAGTGGACGGGCTAAGAGAATGGATGACAAAAGAAGGGATAAGAGCAAGAAGAACAAGAATGAATGACAAGAATAAGTGAATGAATGACAGAAGATTGGATAAAATATGAATGGCAAGAACGAATGAATGAATGATGGAAGATGGATAAGAGAATGAATGACAAGAATGAATGACAGAAGATGGGATTAAACGACAATTGACATGAAAAAATGAATGACAGAAGATGGAATAAGAATGGGGAATGAGTGAATGAATAGAAAAAAGATGGGATGAGAGAGCGACAAAAATAATTGAATTAGTAAATTACAGAAGATGGGAAGAGCAAAATATAAGAACGAATGACAACAGATGTTGGAATGACAGAGTGACAAGAATGAATGACAGCAGAGGGAATGAGAGATGGGCAATAAAGATTGATGATGGGATAAAAGAATACAAGAATGAATGAATGACAGAAGAGAGATAAGAGATAAGAGAGTGACATGAATGACAGAATATGAGATGAGAGAGTGACAAGAATGAATGAATGACAGAATATGAGATGAGAGAGTGACAAGAATGAATGAATTAATGAATGACATAAGAGGGGATAAGAGAGTGACAAGAATGAATGAGTGACAAAAGAGGGGATAAGAGAGTGACAATAATGAATGAGTGATAAAAGAGGGAATAAGAGAGTGACAATAATGAATGGTCAAAGAGGGGATAAGAGAGTGACAAGAATGAATGAATGACAAAATAGGGGATAAGAGGGTGACAATAATGAATGATCAAAGAGGGGATAAGAGAGTGACAATAATGAATGATCAAAGAGGGGATAAGAGAGTGACAAGAATGAATGAATGACAAAATAGGGGATAAGAGGGTGACAATAATGAATGATCAAAGAGGGGATAAGAGAGTGACAATAATGAATGATCAAAGAGGGGATAAGAGAGTGACAAGAATGAATGAATGACAGAATAGGGGATAAGAGAGTGACAAGAATGAATGAATGAATGAATGATCAAAGAGGGGATAAGAGAGTGACAAGAATGAATGAATGACATAAGTGGGGATAAGAGAATGACAAGAATGAATGAATGAATGAATGATCAAAGAGGGGATAAGAGAGTGACAAGAATGAATGAATGACAGAAGAGGGGATAAGAGAGTGACAATAATGATTGAATTAATGATCAAAGAGGGGATAAGAGAGTGACAAGAATGAATGAATGACAGAAGAGGGGATAAGAGAGTGACAAGAAAGAATGAATGACAAAAGAGGAGATAAGAGAGTGACAAGAATGAATGAATTAATGATCAAAGAGGGGATAGGAGAGTGACAAGAACGAATGAATGACAGATGAGGAGATAAGAGAGTGACAAGAATGAATGAATTAATGATCAAAGAGGGGATAGGAGAGTGACAAGAATGAATGAATGATAGAAGAAGAGATAAGAGAGTGACAAGAATGAATGAATGACAGAAGAGGAGATACGAGAGTGACAAGAATGAATGAATGACAGAAGAGGAGATAAGAGAGTGACAAAAATGAATGAATGAAAGAAGAGGAGATAAGAGAGTGACAAGAATGAATGAATGACAGAAGAGGAGATAAGAGAGTGACAAGAATGAATGAATGACAGAAGAGGAGATAAGAGAGTGACAAGAATGAATGAATTAATGATCAAAGAGGGGATGCGAGAGTGACAAGAATGAATGAATGACAGAAGAGGGGATAAGAGAGTGACAAGAATGAATGAATGACAGAAGAGGAGATAAGAGAGTGACAAGAATGAATGAATTAATTATCAAAGAGGGGATAAGAGAGTGACAAGAATGAATGAATGAATGATCAAAGAGGGGATAGGAGAGTGACAAGAATGAATGAATGACAGAAGAGGAGAAAAGAGAGTGACAAGAATGAATGAATTAATGATCAAAGAGGGGATAAGAGAGTGACAAGAATGAATGAATTAATGATCAAAGAGGGGATAAGAGAGTGACAAGAATGAATGAATAGCAGAAGAGGGGATAAGAGAGTGACAAGAATGAATGAATGACAGAAGAGGGGATAAGAGAGTGACAAGAATGAATGAATGACAGAAGAGGGATAAGAGAGTGACAAGAATGAATGAATTAATGATCAAAGAGGAGATAAGAGAGTGACAAGAATGAATGAATTAATGATCAAAGAGGGGATAAGACAGTGACAAGAATGAATGAATGACAGAAGAGGGATAAGAGAGTGACAAGAATGAATGAATTAATGATCAAAGATGGGATAAGAGAGTGACAAGAATGAATGAATGACAGAAGAGGGGATAAGAGAGTGACAAGAATGAATGAATGACAGAAGAGGGATAAGAGAGTGACAAGAATGAATGAATGAATGACAGAAAAGAGAGGAAGAGAAAGTACAAGAATGAATAAATGAATGACAGAAAATAGAGGATGAGAAAGTACAAGAATTAATGAATGACAGAAGAGAGGATGAGAGAGTACAAAAATAAATGAATGACATAAGAGAGGATGAGAGAGTACAAAATAAATGAATGACAGATGAGAGGATGAGAGAGTACAAGAATGAATGAATGAATGAAAGAAGAGTGGAAAAAAAGAGTGACAAGTATAAATGAATGAGAAAATGGGATAAGAGGGTATCATGAATGAATGAATGAATGACAAAGGAGGGGATAAGAGAGTGACAAGAATGAATGAATGACAAAAGAAGGGATAGAAGAGTGACAAGAATGAATGAATGACAGTAGAAAGGATAAGAGAGTACAAGAATGAATGAATGACAGACGAAGGGATAGGAGAGTGACAAGAATGAATGAATGACAGTAGAAAGGATAAGAGAGTGACAAGAATGAATGAATGACAGAAGAAGGGATAGGAGAGTGACAAGAATGAATGAATGACAGTAGAAAGGATAAGAGAGTGACAAGAATGAATGAATGACAGAAGAAGGGATAGGAGAGTGACAAGAATGAATAAATGACAGTAGAAAGGATAAGAGAGTACAAGAATGAATGAATGACAGAAGAAGGGATAGGAGAGTGACAAGAATGAATGAATGACAGTAGAAAGGATAAGAGAGTACAAGAATGAATGAATGAAAGTAGAAGGGTTAAAAGAGTAACAAGAATGAATGAATAACAGTAGAAAGGATAAGAGAGTGACAAGAATGAATGAATGAATGAATGACAATAGAAGGGATAAGAGAGTGACAAGAATGAATGAATGACAGTAGAAGGGATAAGATTATGACAAGAATGAATGAATGAATGACAGTAGAAAGGATAAGAGAGTACAAGAATGAATGAATTAATGATAGCAGAAGGGATAAGATTATGACAAGAATGAATGAATGAATGACAGTAGAAAGGATAAGAGAGTACAAGAATGAATGAATGAATGACAGTAGAAGGGATAAGATTATGATAAGAATGAATGAATGAATGACAGTTGAAAGGATAAGAGAGTACAAGAATGAATGAATGACAGTAGAAGGGATAAGAGAGTGACAAGAATTAATGAATAAATGAAAAGGGGGAATAATAAATGAGTAACAAGAATAAATGATTGGCTGGATCGATAGATAGCACGAATATATAACAGAATTATTTCATAACGAAAGGGACAAAAAAACCATTTATAAAATATGCGTACTACTATAAAATCCTGAAATCTGAAGTAGAAGAAGCTATAAAAACAATGAAAAGGGGAAAAGCAGCAGGACCTGTCAATATACAGAATGAGATGATACAGGCACTAGAAGATTTGGGCATTGAAGTGATCACAGACATATGTAATGATATATACCATACAGGGTACATACCAAATGAACTAAAAGCATCAACTTTCATTACATTACCTAAAAAGAATAGTGTAGTTGAGTGATTTTAAAACAATAAGCCTAATGAGCCAGGTTCTTAAGCTGTCTGGTATTTTTTGTCTTTGATTTCCACTATCCTTTCGTCCCTCAATTTCCCCAGTTGTTACAATATATTCCAGTTTGTTCTCTTTTCATTACATGACCAAAAAATGATGATTGTTTCTTCCTAATATTGGAAATTAGTTCTCTTTTTCCTTTGGCCTCTTTCAGAACGTTTAAATGCCTCTTCATAGCTGTCCGTGGTATTCTCAACATTCTTCTGTAAAATCACATTTCTACAGACTCCAGTGATGTTCTTGTTTGTTGTCCTATTGTCCATGATTCACATCCGTATATTAAGACTAGCTTTAACATTTAAGAACTCTCTTTTCTTGTTTCGATTGTCAAAAAACCGTTCTACAGAGGAAATTAAAATACTATGGTCACGTCAAAACACACATCGGGCTGTAATAAACAATAATGGAAGGCTCCTGGGGCCATGTATCAAGGGCTGACCTAGAAGAAGGTGGTTTCATGACATCAAGAAGACCTTGAACTTAGCAACAGAAGTGGGAGATCTGGCTAGAGACAGAGATTCTTCCATACGGGCTGTGGTGAATGCAAAGTTCTGTGGGTGATCTGGCTAGAGACAGATTCTTTCAGACGACGGGCTGTGGTGAATGCAACGTTCTGTGGGTGATCTGGCTAGAGACAGATTCTTTCAGACGACGAGCTGCGGTGAATACAACGTTCTGTGGGTGATCTGGCTAGAGACAGATTCTTTCAGACGACGAGCTGTGGTGAATACAACGTTCTGTGGGTGATCTGGCTAGAGACAGATTCTTTCAGACGACGAGCTGTGGTGAATACAACGTTCTGTAGGTGATCTGGCTAGAGACAGATTCTTTCATTCGGGCTGTGGTGAATACAACGTTCTGTGGGTGATCTGGCTAGAGACAGATTCTTTCAGACGACGAGCTGTGGTGAATACAACGTTCTGTAGGTGATCTGGCTAGAGACAGATTCTTTCATTCGGGCTGTGGTGAATACAACGTTCTGTGGGTGATCTGGCTAGAGACAGATTCTTTCAGACGACGAGCTGTGGTGAATACAACGTTCTGTAGGTGATCTGGCTAGAGACAGATTCTTTCAGACGACGAGCTGTGGTGAATACAACGTTCTGTGGGTGATCTGGCTAGAGACAGATTCTTTGAGACGACGAGCTGTGGTGAATACAACGTTCTGTAGGTGATCTGGCTAGAGACAGATTCTTTCATTCGGGATGTGGTGAATACAACGTTCTGTAGGTGATCTGGCTAGAGACAAATTCTTTCATTCGGGATGTGGTGAATACAACGTTCTGTAGGTGATCTGGCTAGAGACAGATTCTTTCAGACGACGAGCTGTGGTGAATACAACGTTCTGTAGGTGATCTGGCTAGAGACAGATTCTTTCATTCGGGCTGTGGTGAATACAATGTTCTGCAAAGGCCATGCGGATTAATGATGATGATGATGATGATAATGATGATGATGATGATGATGATGATGATTAATGGAAAGGCAAGTTAATGAACTATCCCCAAAATAATGAATGGACACAAATGACCCCCCGATTGACAAAACAAAACAGAATCTTACGTTGATTTTCTCCACATGAATGTTCTCAAACGGCAGATGCAGTAATTCAGACAGCGCCCTCTTGAGTCTTCTAATCGTAGTATCGATACTTTTGTTGTAACCGGCCTCCAAATTTTCAACATCCTGTGGATGAGAATATGGAAAAAGTGGAAACACAACTCTGAAGGTTTTACAAACGGAATGATTTCTTTCTTTCTTTCTGTCTGTCTTTCTTTCTGTCTTTCTTTCTTTCTTTCTTTCTTTCTTTCTTTCTTTCTTTCTTTCATTTATTCATTCATTATTTCTTTCTCTGTTTCTTTGTTTGTTTGTTTCTTCCTCTCTCTTTCTTTCTTTCTTCCCTTCTTCCTTTCTGTGTATTTTTCTTTCTCTTTCTCTCTCTTTCCCTCTTTCTTGTTTCTTACTTTATCTCTCTATTTCTTTCCTTCTTTCTTTCTTTGTTTCTTTATACTTTTCTTCCTATCTACTTTTCATTCTTTTTTTCTTTCTTCCTTTCTGTTTCTTTCTTTCTTTCTGCTTTCTTTAATTCTCCCTCTTTTTCCCTTCTTTCTTTTTTTCTTCCATCCTTCCTTCTTTCCATTCTTTCTATTTTTCTTTCTTTCTTTCGTTCCTTCTTTCTCTCTTGATTTACTCCTTCCATTTTCTCTTTATTGTTCTTTTTCCTTCATAAAAAGACCATAACTCTTGGCTCTAGAATCAGACTTAAGCCCACTCTTGGTATATTAGTTCTCCCTCTCCGCTTGTAACACATTGCCCCTTATAGTAGAGCTAATGACAAAAATACAAGCTATGGAGATGAAATGTTATCGTTAGGTTTTGGGAATCTCTTATTTAGATCGTATCACAAATGTTATCGTAAGGTTTTGGGAATCTCTTGCTTAGATCGTATCACAAATGTTATCGTTAGGTTTTGGGAATCTCTTATTTAGATCGTATCACAAATGTTATCGTTAGGTTTTGGGAATCTCTTATTTAGATCGTATCACAAATGTTATCGTAAGGTTTTGGGAATCTCTTATTTAGATCGTATCACAAATGTTATCGCTAGGTTTTGGGAATCTCTTATTTAGATCGTATCACAAATGTTATCGTTAGGTTTTGGGAATCTCTTATTTAGATCGTATCACAAATGTTATCGCTAGGTTTTGGGAATCTCTTATTTAGATCGTATCACAAATGTTATCGTAAGGTTTTGGGAATCTCTTGCTTAGATCGTATCACAAATGTTATCGTTAGGTTTTGGGAATCTCTTATTTAGATCGTATCACAAATGTTATCGCTAGGTTTTGGGAATCTCTTATTTAGATCGTATCACAAATGTTATCGAGATTGTTTCACACTGACTGCGGTGAATGTAGCGTTCTGTGGGAAATCTTGTTAGAGATAGCGCTTGTTTTGCACTGACTGCGGTGAATGTAACGTTCTGTGGGAGATCTTGTTAGAGACAGAAATTGTTTCACGCTGACTGCGGTGAATGTAACGTTCTGTGGGAGATCTTGTTAGAGATAGAGCTTGTTTTGCACTGACTGCGGTGAATGTAGCGTTCTGTGGGAGATCTTGTTAGAGACAGAGATTGTTTCACACTGACTGCGGTGAATGTAACGTTCTGTGGGAGATCTTGTTAGAGACAGAGATTGTTTCACACTGACTGCGGTGAATACAACGTTCTCCAAAGGGCAAGAGACATGATGAGGACTAAATTTAAAAAAAAAAAATTAATTATAAGAATGGGTATTAACAAAACTATTCTTCATTATGAGGGAACATTTATTTTCTTTACCTATGGATGCGTATCTTTCTCATCGGGATCGGCAAGACAAAGGTGGGAAGACAATATGAGAGAGTAGACAGCCCGTGACTATTTTCAGCTCGCAAATAGCAGTCGGAAGCAGATGAATAGAGGAAGTTAGTGTCAATGTTACCGCAACGAGTCTGAGGGTGATAGGAGAGGAAGGAATGAAGGAGGGATGGTTGGATGGAGGGAGGATGAAGGAATGAAGGAGGGATGGTTGGAGTGTGGGAAGATGAAGGAAGGAAGGAAGGAAGGAAGGAAGAATGGTTCGAGGGAGGGAGGAGGAAGGAAGGAAGGAAGGAAGGAAGGAAGGAAGGAAGGAAGGAAGGAAGGAAGGAAGGAAGGAAGGAAGGAAGGAAGGAAGGAAGGAAGGAAGGAAGGAAGGAAGGAAGGAAGGAAGGAAGGAAGGAAGGAAGGAAGGAAGGAAGGAAGGAAGGAAGGAAGGAAGGAAGGAAGGAAGGAAGGAAGGAAGGAAGGAAGGAAGGAAGGAAGGAAGGAAGAGAGTGATTGAAGGAAGGAAGAAAGGAATTGTCTTAGTTACGAAATAGAATTTAATGAACATCTATATATAATTTGAAAAGGAAATGCTGCCGGTCTTAACAGCTTTCATAGGCTGATGTTCAAAGTAGTAATGAGCTTGACATTTAGTAGCTCGCATACGTGTATGATCATATTTATAGAACAAATGATATAACTGAGCAGGCAAGAACATCAATATTTATGGCTGTGCAGGGAAACAGCGCGGTGTTATGTGACTACTACAACATTTTCAGGAACAATGCAGGGACAAGAGAATTTTTTCTCTTGTTCAGGAAAGATTTTTTTTTAAAAATAGTTCTAGTAACATATAACCATACCATGGAATCAAAATAAAGGACTCGGCCTTAATAGCAAAAAGACAGAAGTAATGGTAACAACAAAGAAAAAGACATCACCTCAGTGTAAAATAAAGACAAGTGGAGCATTATTAAAACAGGTAAATGAATTTAAATATTTGGGAACTTTGTTAACCTCCGACGGAAGATATACAAAAGAGGTGAGATGCAGAATGGTCCAGGCAAAAGCAGCTTTCCAAAAAAATGAGGAAGATACTATGCAATTCATTTTTGACAATAGAAACAAGGAAAAAGAGTTCTTAAATGTTGTGTAGAGCCAGTCTTAACATATGGATGTGAATCATGAACAATAGGACAACAGACAAGAAAATAACTGGAGTCTGTAGAAATGTGGTTTTACAGAAGAATGTTGAGAATACCATGGACAGCAAAGAAAAGTAATGAAGATGTTCTGAGAGAGGTCAAAGCAAAAAGAGAGCTAATTTCCAATATTAGGAAGAAACAATCATCATTTTTTGGCCATGTAATGAGAAGAGAACAACTGGAATATATTGTAACAACTGGGAACATTGATGGACGAAGAGATAGAGGAAAGCAAAGAGAAAAAATAACAGACAGCTTAAGAGAATGGCTCGGCAGAAAGTCAACAACAGAAATGATAAATAACTGTCGAGATCGAAAATTGTGCAGAGACATGATCACCTATTCCAGCAGGCCCGGTACTTGATGATGATGATGACTATGGAATCAGTAGATAAGCAAATGAAAAGACGATTAGAGGCCACAGAGATGGGATTTGTCAGAAAAATGTTGAAATTTCCCTGAACAGCTAAAAAGACCAATGGGGAAATTCTCAAAGAGGCCAACACAAGAAGGGAACTCCTAAAAGACATTAGAAAGAAACAGTCAACGTTTCTGGGGCACATTATAAAAAGAGGAATGTTGGAATACTTCGTTACAACTTGTAAAATATAGGGAAAGAGAGATCGCGGACGACAAAAAGAGAAGATACTAGATAGCTTGGTGTCATGGCATGGAAAACAGAATTGATATGATGTACTGTGGATAGTGCGATAGCTCAGTGGTTAGTGAACTGAACTACAAAGGACAAGAGGTGGGGTTCGATTCCAACCGACGGTTTCCGGTTCACTCAGCCTTTAATGGGTACCGGTTTTTTTTTATCTGGGAAAGTAAAGCTGCACGGCGTAATATCGACCACATTACACCAAAAATCATGTGTTGAAGGTCTGTAAAATGTATGGTCACTAACACCATATTCCCTTTACGCCACTTGGTGTGACGGGTCACTAACACCATATTCCCTATACGCCACTTGGCGTGACAGGGGTACGTTACTTACTGTTACTTTACTTACTGTGGATAGTGAATTGTGGAAGGATATGAAGCGAACCGGTACGGCACATGATGACGATGAATGTATAAACACAGCCAGCTATAAGTTCGCTTTGGCCTGCGGGCGGATAGGAAATTCCCGGAAAACCTCCAACTGGTGTGACGTTTTCAGTTTGGCGAGCAGGGGCGGTGTGTGGGTAGAGTGACATCAGACATCTATAGCTCCTATAGCTGAACACGTTGCTAGAGTTTGTTGGATTTCCGGTTTTATTTTATGCCAGTGTCACCTGCCACGTCCGTGCTACAGTCACCTGCCTCGTCCGTGCAGCTACCAGGGCACTGACCACGGTCAGGTAAGACAAGAATAGAGCTACTGTCACCTGCCACGTCCGTGTGGCTACCAGGGCACTGACCACGGTCGGGAAAGACAAGAATAGAGCTACTGTCACCTGCCACGTCCGTGTGGCTACCAGGGCACTGACCACGGTCAGGGAAGACAAGAATAGAGCTCTTGTCACCTGCCACGTCCGTGTGGCTACCAGGGCACTGACCACGGTCAGGGAAGACAAGAATAGAGCTCTTGTCACCTGCCACGTCCGTGTGGCTACCAGGGCACTGACCACGGTCAGGGAAGACAAGAATAGAGCTCTTGTCACCTGCCACGTCCGTGTGGCTACCAGGGCACTGACCACGGTCAGGGAAGACAAGAATAGAGCTCTTGTCACCTGCCACGTCCGTGTGGCTACCAGGGCACTGACCACGGTCAGGGAAGACAAGAATAGAGCTCTTGTCACCTGCCACGTCCGTGCTACAGTCACCTGCCTCGTCCGTGCAGCTACCAGGGCACTGACCACGGTCAGGGAAGACAAGAATAGAGCTCTTGTCACCTGCCACGTCCGTGTGGCTACCAGGGCACTGACCACGGTCAGGGAAGACAAGAACAGAGCTACTGTCACCTGCCACGTCCGTGTGGCTACCAGGGCACTGACCACGGTCAGGGAAGACAAGAACAGAGCTACAGTCACCTGCCACGTCCGTGCGGTTACCAGGACACTGACCACGACTAGGGAAGAACGGAATAGAGCTACTGTCACCCGCCACGTCCTTGTGGCTACCAGGACACTGACCACGACCAGGGAAGAACAGAATAGAGCTACTGTCTCCTGCCACGTCCGTGCGGCTACCAGGGCATTGACCACGGTCAGGGAAGAACGGAATAGAGCTACAGTCACCTGTCACGTCCATGTGGCTAACAGGTAAATTGACCACGGTCAGGGAAGACATGAACAGAGCTACTGTCACCTGCCACGTCCGTGCGGCTACCAGTACACTGACCACGACCAGGGAAGATCGGAACAGAGCTACTGTCACCTGCCATGTCCGTGCGGTTTCCAGGGCATTGACCACGGTCAGGAAAGAACGGAATAGAGCCACTGTCAATTGCCACGTCCGTGTGGCTACCAGGGCACTGACCACGGTCAGGGAAGAACGGAATAGAGCTGCTGTCACCTGTCACCTCCGTTTGACTACTAGGACACTGACCACGGTCAGGATTGACAAGAATAGAGCAACTGTCACCTGCCACGTCCGTGCGGCTACCAGGTAACTGACCACGGTCAGGAAAGACAAGAATAGAGCTACTGTCACCTGCCACGTCCGTGTGGCTACCAGGGCACTGACCACGGTCAAGGAAGAACGGAATAGAGCTACTGTCACTTGCCACGTCCGTGCGGCTACCAGGGCACTGACCACGGTCAGGAGAGACAAGAATAGAGCTACAGTCACCTGTCACGTCCGTGTGGCTACCAGGACACTGACCACGGTCAGGAAAGACAAAAATAGAGCTACTGTCACCTGCTACGTCCGTGCGGCTACCAAGACACTGACCACGGTCAGGAGAGACAAGAATAGAGGAACCAGATCTGGGGTACCTTGCTAAAGGCACAGCACGAATTATGTAATCCTTGTTGTTGAGGGAGAAGCAGCAGAGGGAAAAGTAGATGATAGGAAGAGGAACTAGGAGGAAGAGAACAGGAAGAAATATTAGAAGCAGCAGTAAAAGAAGAAGAACAAGAGAAGCAAGAAGAACAGAAGAAGAAGCAGGAGGAGGTGAAGAAGTAAAGAGGAGGAAGAGAAGAATAAAAATAAAAAAGCAGCAAGAAGAGAAAAAAAAAGAAGAAGCAGAAAGAAGAGAAGAAGAAAAAATAAGAAGAATCAAAAAAGAAGAGAAGAAGAAGAGAATAATAACAAATAAGATGAATCAGGAAGAAAAGAATAATAAAAAATAAGAAGAATCAGGAAGAAGCGATGAAGAAGAAATAAAAAGGACTAGATGAAGAGAGGACGAGAGGAAATAGAAGATGAAGAAGAGAAGAAGAAGAAATAAAAAGGACTAGATGAAGAGATTACGAGAAGAAAAGAAGAAGAAGAAGAAGAGAAGGAGAAGAAGAAAAAGAAGAAGAAGAAATAAAAAGGACTAGATGAAGAGATTACGAGAAGAAAAGAAGAAGAAGAAGAAATAAAAAGGACTAGATGAAGAGATTACGAGAAGAAAAGAAGAAGAAGAAATAAAAAGGACTAGATGAAGAGAGGACGAGAAGAAAAGAAGAGAAGAAGAAGAGAAGAAGAAGAAATCAGAAGGACTAGGTGAAGAGAGGACGAGAAGAAGAAGAAAACTGAAAGAAGAAGAATAAGAAGAAGAAGCAAGAAGAGAAGAAGAAGATGGAGAAAGTGATTATAGCACATAATTTTCTTACTTTGAACACACGAACAAGAACAACAAAGAAAACACTATAAATAGAACAGAGTAAAACACCAGTCCTCGACTTAATAATTGTCCACGACAACTTGATTTTTGAAAAGCACAGCGAAAAATCAAGTTCTAAAACGGGAAGGAAAGACAAGATCAATACCCACTTTCTTGATCAATAAACCGCGACACACGAAAACACACAAAAATGTCCATAAAAAAACCTGAAATAAAGATAAAACTTGACATGTCTATGAAAGGAAAAAAAAAACGACATTCCGTTCAGCTATTTATGAATTTTTCCATTTTTCTTTCCTTTAAACAGATCCCAAATTGTCGATATTATTAACTGTCTAGAGGCAATTCTACAACGTTCTTTGATTATCTTGCGGTGTGTTTAAGTCGTGCTACATTTTGTATGTATTTTATGGTAATTTTACTTCTATATGTGGATTGGGGTGAATTTGTAGGGTCAATGAATTGGGTCTATTAAATGTTCATGAGGGAGTGCGCTTGGTAATTTGGGTAGGAGATAATTGTACTGTTCGAGGTGTGTTGTTTTAACTTTACTACTTAGTGCGGGTTATGATGGTTTCGTTTTTAGCGTGGGTTATTGTGATTTTACTGTATTATTGTGGATTATGGTGGTTTTACTATATTATTGTGGATTATGGTGGTTTTACTATATTATTGTGGATTATGGTGGTTTTACTATATTATTGTGGATTATGGTGGTTTTACTATATTATTGTGGATTATGGTGGTTTTACTATATTATTGTGGATTATGGTGGTTTTGCTATATTATTGTGGATTATGGTGGTTTTACTATATTATTGTGGATTATGGTGGTTTTACTATATTATTTTGGATTATGGTGATTTTACTATATTATTTTGGATTATGGTGGTTTTACTATATTATTTTGGATTATGGTGATTTTACTATATTATTTTGGATTATGGTGATTTTACTATATTATTTTGGATTATGGTGGTTTTACTATGTAATTTTGGATTATGGTGGTTTTACTATGTAATTTTGGATTATGGTGGTTTTACTATATTATTATTAATAAAGGACTCTGCCGTAATAGCAGAAAGATATAAGTAATGGTAACAACAATGAAAAAGATATCACCTCAGTGCAAAATAGAGACAAGTGGAACAATATTAAAACATGTAAATGAATTTAAATATCTGGGAACTTTGTTAACCTCAGACGGAAGATGTACAAAAGAGGTGAGATGTAGAATGGCTCAGGCAAAAGCAGCTTTCAAAAAAATTAGTAAGATACTATGCAATCCATTTTTGACAATAGAAACAGGAAAAAGAGTTCTTAAATGCTACATAGAGCCAGTCTTAACATATAGATGCGAGTCATGGACAATAGGACAACAGACAAGAAAATCACTGGCGTCTGTAGAAATGTGGTTTTACAGAAGAATGTTGAGAATACCATGGACAGCTAAGAAGAGTAATGAAGAGGTTCTGAAAAAGGTCAAAGCAAAAAGAGAGCTAATTTCCAATGTTAGGAAGAAACAATCACCATTTTTTGGCCATGTAATGAGAAGAGAACAACATGAATATATTGTAACAACTGGAAAAATTGAGGGACGAAGAGATAGAGGGAAACAAAGAGAAAGAAATAACAGACAGCTTAAGAGAATGGCTTGGCAGAAGGTCAACAACAGAAATGATAAATAGCTGCCGAGATCGAAAATTGTGGAGAGACATGATCACCTACGCCACTAGGCCCGGTACTTGATGATGATGATGATGATGATAGAGATAAGAGAAATGGTCATGTAACCAATGATCTCATCTACAATGGAATGAATTCAAGACTAATATAGAGATAAGAGAAATGGTCATGTAACCAACGATCTCATCTACAATGGAATGAATTCAAGACTAATATAGAGATAAGAGAAATGGCCATACAACCAACGATCTCATCTACAATGAAATGAATTCAAAACTAATATAGAGATAAGAGAAGTGGTCATGTAACCAACGATCTCATCTACAATGGAATGAATTCAAGACTAATATAGAGATAAGAGAAATGGTCATACAACCAACGATCTCATCTACAATGAAATGAATTCAAAACTAATATAGAGATAAGAGAAGTGGTCATGTAACCAACGATCTCATCTACAATGGAATGAATTCAAGACTAATATAGAGATAAGAGAAGTGGTCATGTAACCAACGATCTCATCTACAATGGAATGAATTCAAGACTAATATAGAGATAAGAGAAATGGTCATGTAACCAATGATCTCATGTACAATGGGATGAATTCAAAACTAATATAGAGATAAGAGAAATGGTCATGTAACCAATGATCTCATCTACAATGAAATGAATTCAAGACTAATATAGAGATAAGAGAAATGGTCTTGTAACCAACGATCTCACCTACAATGAAATGAATTCAAGACTAATATAGAGATAAGAGAAATGGTCATGCAACCAACGATCTCATCTACAATGAAATGAATTCAAGACTAATATAGAGATAAGAGAAATGGTCATGTAACCATCTAGAATTATGAAGCATGGACATTTTTCGGACATATGCTGAAAAACGATAGCAAGAGAATTCCAAAACAGGCTTTTTTATGGGAAACGTCAGGATTCAGAAATAGAGGACGACATAGAGAAACACTGAAAAGAACACTTATAAGAGATGCAAATTTGGCAGGCATAGACTCATTAGATATGATCGAACATATCGTCAAGAACAGAGATGAGTTGGGAAAAACACTAAAAGTCCTATGTGACGTCACACGGCGCAGGAATAATCAAGGTGTTATGTTTTGTTATGTTATATTATGTTATGTTATGTTATGGTATGTTAGGATCTATCTATCTATTGACCTTTCGAGCCGTAGCCGGCCCATATGACATAGACCCAGATACTCTTTCCCTTATCTAAATTTTTATTCTACCAATTTTCAATCCTAGTAAATATATTTTATCAAATCTCTCCATTTGTCTCCGTTCTGTGCAAACAGCTCTATCTCATTGAGGGAGCTGATTCCTGCTGCTCTTGCCTCTCTGATCAATGTTTTTCTCAGTGTCTCTCTGGGTTGGCCGGCCTCTTTTTCTCTTACCTGTTGCTTCCCACATGAAGGCTTGCTATGTTAGGATATCTATGTTAGAATCATCATCACTGAAATCTGGACACTTCCATCGGTGCTTCCTTTGTCTCTGAAAAATGTTCACCAGCATCCAACGACTAACTGCCAGTTCAGCGTTACAGTTAACAGTTCCTTTCATTTGTTCAGAATATTGTTCTGTTCTGGTCAACCAATCTTCACCTCCACAGCACACAATTTAGATAGTGATTGCCTCTTTCAGAACGTTTTCATTACTCTTCTTAGCTGCTCATGTTATTATTAATGTTCTTCTGTTCTTCTCTCCTTCCTCATTTGCCTTTCAACGTCGAGGGGAGATATACTTTGTGGTCTTTTTCTCTTCTGTTCGCCTCCACTGCTGTTTTGTTTTTCTAGTGTTTCTAATATTTCGTCAATCCATCTTTTTCGTGGTCAGCCCTTGAGTCTGTTTTTCTTGCAGCGTTTATTGAAGGCTCGTTATGTTGTGTTTTGATATTTCTGCATTATTCCGTGGCCAAATAATTTTACCTCTTAAGAAACACTTTATATATTCTATGGCTGGGATTATTCCTAGCTTTTTATTTTCTCAGTTCTTCATTTCTGATCTTATCTCTCAGGTTGTTTCCTGTTATTTGTCTAATACATTACATCTCGGTAGTTCTTCTGTAAAATTACAATTCTACAGCACCAAGGGATTTTATTGTCTGTTGTCCTATTGTGACAGAATTGGACGCTGGACTCTAGAACAATAAGAAAGATAACGACCACCGAAATGAAATGTGTCAGAAGAATGACAGGATACAGCTTAAGGGACAGAGTAAGAAACACTGACATGAGGAAGAAACTCGAAATTGAACCAGCCATCGAACACATAAAGAAACAACAGATAAATTGGTTCGGCCACATAACAAGACAAAAAGAATTAACAATGAATCAAAGAGCCATAAACAAACGCTACGAAAACGCCAGATTAAGAGAAAGACCGAGAAAAGAGATGGATAAATGGAAAACTAGAGTCACTAGGAAGGATAAAACCAGAAAAGGCCAATAGAAGAGCAAAGAATCGCAGATTGCTTCTCCCCTCGACACCAACAGCAATGGAGGAAGGTTTGAAGAAGAAGTTGTCCTATAATCCATGATTCACTTCCATATGTTAAGACAGGTTCTAGATAACATTAAAGTACTCCTTTTTCTTGTTTCTATGAGAAAGAATACGACTAGCGACTATTAATATCTTTATGAATCAGTTCTACCGCTGGAACTTGCAGTCAGTAACAATCTCAAGCGCTCTGATGATGGCACATACAGCACCATTTATGTAGACTAACGAATAATGTGATTGGAAAGCTCGCAGATGAGGGCATTAACCTCTGCATTATTCAATGACTCACTAAAACGATTCTGATTTTGTCATCATCATTATGTGCCACATAATGCGCACCGTCTGGCATGGGCGATCATATTATTTCACAATTCTCTGTCTACATCGTATCAGTTTTCATTTTGTTCTTCATTGCTTAACGTGCAATGACACCAAGCTGTCTATAAATCTTCTATCTAGCTCTTTGTCGGCCGCGATATCTTTTCCCCGTATTTGGCAGCTGTAACGAAGTATTAAAAAGAGAGCTAATTTCCAATATTAGGAAGAAACAATCATCATTTTTTTGCCACGTAATGAGAATGGAACAGCTGGAATATATTATAACAACTGGAAAAATTGAGGGACGAAGAGATAGAGGGAAGCAAAGGGAAAAAATACCAGACAGCTTAAAGAGAATGGCTTGGCAGAAGGTCAACAACAGAAATGATAAATAACTGCCGAGATCGTAAGTTGTGAAAAGACATGATCACCTACGCCAGCAGGCCCGGTACTTGTTGATGATGAACCTAGTATTCCAACTTTCCTCTTCCCTTTATGTGCCTGAAAAATGTCGATTGTTTCTTTTTTTAAATGTTTTTGTTATGAGCTTCTTTTCTGTGTTGGTCTCTTTGAGAATTTACCTTTCGGTCTTTTTAATTGTGCATGGAAAAATCACCACGCTAACAATCCTGATAACATGATGAGAGGAAAAGGGAAAACTCAAAGACTTACTGTGGGGTACAGAGAGGTTGTGTCCTAATCTCGGCTGCACCGTTTGGGATTTTTATTTGAGATTTCTCTCTGCGGCAACCACCCTTGGTCTTAGCAAGATCGTTTCCGGCTTGAAACGTCAATAACTCATCGGCGAAGACAAATATGAGTACATCCAAAGGCGTGGTTGTTTGCCTTTGCGGCGAGGGAAACCCCGTGCACACGGCTGCCAGGTAATAATGGATTAACACGCAAAATGCAGTTCCTTGTCTCTAGGGACTTCGCCTGAGGTGAAGGTTGGCGAACGCAGAAAAAGACTCACTAAAGATGTCATCTAAACAATCATGATTGATATGGGAGCGGCCAAATAATTGAGGTTCTGTGGAAGAGCTGATGAGCAGAGAACGATATGAACACGGTGTATTGTGACAGCTTTCCATTGAAGAACTGGAATTATTTACCGATTCCTCTGGTCTTTCCCTGCCGCTGACACTTATTTTTGTCTAGCCTCACTTCCACAAAAGTTGCCAGAACACCAGCCTCAAGGGTCGACCAGGAAAAAGATGTTACCAAAGCCAGACTTCGACGCCAGAATCAAGAACTATAAGAAAAAATGACCACTCCTGTGAGGAAATGTGCTAGATGAACGACAGGAAACAGCCTGAGAGATAAGATCAGAAATAAACGAAGAAAAAAGCGATGAATAATTCCTGCCATAGAGTAAATAAAGAAACAGATAAAATGATTTGGCTACGAGATAAGACAGAACAGCTGAAACACAACAACATTCAGTTCATTCAGAAGCTGACCACGCTCTGGACCACAAGACAGTGACTTTTTAAAAAAATTTCCTTTCTTGAGTAAAAAAAAAAGTAAAACTAAAGTACCCCCGTCACGCCAAGTGGCGTATAGGGAATATGGTGTTAGTGACCCTATATTTTACAGACCTTCAGCACATGGCTTTTGGGGTAATGTGGTCGGTATTACGCCCGTGCCACTTTACTTTTTCAGAAAAAAATCAGGTACCCATTTAAGGCTGGGTAAACCGGAGCCGTCGGTTGGGATCGAACCCTCCCTCTTGTCCTTTGTAGTCCAGTTCACTAACCACTGAGCTATCGCGGCTCCCTCCTTTCTTGAGTATCTAGCATATTATCGCCATGTAGTTAAATTTGTGTACATATCCTTATATATATTTTTGTGTTGTTGTTTGTTGTTCCAGCTGAAGGCCTACTTGGCCGAAACGTCGGCTTCTATTTTGTTTATTACCACGTAAAGCTGTTACCAAACCACTTTTTTCTTCCTTTTTTTTAAAATTGTCATTGGTATCAACTTTACAGCAGCTTCGCATCTCTTTGGATCTTTGTGCATCTTAATGCCTTTACTCCAAAACACAACAAGCCTTTCTTATACGCTACAAGAACACCAGGCCCAAGGGCTGACCACGAAAAATATGGATTCATGGGATACTAGAAACACTAGGAAGTATAACAGAAGCAGAGGTCACAATAAGAGCAAAAGACTACAAATTATATCTCCCCTCGACGCTGAAAGGCAAATGAGAAAGGGGAAAAGAAGAAAAGTAACAACGATATCATTGCGCAATTGTTATCTCTGTAGTAATCTAAACAGGAAAAAGAAGAAAACACATAGTAGGTGTCATATTGGATCCAAAGCTATATCTGGAAGCATCTTCGGAGTAGTAGCAATGGTACGTCAACGAATCGATGTAAAATGAATATGGTGGTATGTAACGTGTTACCCTCTTTTACACAAGACAAGAAACCAGCATTCTAATACTCAAACAGGGAAGAAACCTGCACCAACATTTGTAATAGATAAGTAAGTTGTGATTCTTTGTTTCAACAGATACGAAACCTGCAACTTACTTTTATAACAACCAAGAACCATGCGACCCACTTTTATAACAACCAAGAAACATGCGACCCACTTTTATAACAACCAAGAAACATGCGACCCACTTTTATAACAACCAAGAAACATGCGACCCACTTTTATAACAACCAAGAAACCTGTCACCCACTTTTATAACAACCAAGAAACCTGTCACCCACTTTTATAACAACCAAGAAACCTGTCACCCACTTTTATAACAACCAAGAAAAATGTCATCCACTTTTATAACAACCAAGAAACATGCCACTCACTTTTAAAACAACCAAGAAACATGCAACCCACTTTTATAACAACCAAGAAATCTGTCACCCACTTTTATAACAACCAAGAAACATGTCACCCACTTTTATAACAACCAAGAAACCTGTCACCCACTTTTATAACAACCAAGAAACATGTCACCCACTTTTATAACAACCAAGAAACATGTCACCCACTTTTATAACAACCAAGAAACATGTCATCCACTTTTATAACAACCAAGAAAAATGTCACCCACTTTTATAACAACCAATAAACATGCGACCCACATTTATAACAACCAAGAAACCTGTCACCCACTTTTATAACAACCAAGAAACATGTCACCCACTTTTATAACAACCAAGAAACATGTCACCCACTTTTATAACAACCAAGAAAAATGTCACCCACTTTTATAACAACCAAGAAACATGTCATCCACTTTTATAACAACCAAGAAACATGTCACCCACTTTTATAACAACCAAGAAACATGTCATCCACTTTTATAACAACCAAGAAACCTGTCACCCACTTTTATAACAACCAAGAAACCTGTCACCCACTTTTATAACAACCAAGAAACATGTCACCCACTTTTATAACAACCAAGAAACATGTCATCCACTTTTATAACAACCAAGAAAAATGTCATCCACTTTTATAACAACCAAGAAAAATGTCACCCTCTTTTATAACAACCAATAAACATGCGACTGACATTTATAACAACCAAGAAACCTGTCACCCACTTTTATAACAACCAAGAAACATGTCACCCACTTTTATAACAACCAAGAAACATGTCACCCACTTTTATAACAACCAAGAAACATGTCACCCACTTTTATAACAACCAAGAAACATGTCATCCACTTTTATAACAACCAAGAAACATGTCACCCACTTTTATAACAACCAAGAAACATGTCATCCACTTTTATAACAACCAAGAAACATGTCACCCACTTTTATAACAACCAAGAAACATGTCACCCACTTTTATAACAACCAAGAAACCTGTCACCCACTTTTATAACAACCAAGAAGCCTGTCACCCACTTTTATAACAACCAAGAAACCTGTCACCCACTTTTATAACAACCAAGAAAAATGTCATCCACTTTTATAACAACCAAGAAACATGTCACTCACTTTTAAAACAACCAAGAAACATGTGACCCACTTTGATAACAACCAAGAAACCTGTCACTCACTTTATTTGAAGGATAATGTATCTCATTTTTTTCTAACTCCACATTTTGTTAAAAGGGAACACACAACTAATTCCACTTTTCATTTGGATGCGCATTCTCTTACCCGGGACAGCCAAGTCACTCCAGCTAAGTCATTTAAAATATATGTTCATAGATTCCATATATAATATACGTTTAACTTTCTATTCCTTTTTTTTTTTTTAGTTTTCTTCTCTTCATCATTTCTCTATACTTACGATTGTATATCTCTACACTTCACCTATCATCCCACATGTGACAAATCTCTTCTTCATCTCACCATCCTATCTCTCATCTCTCTCTGTCCACCTCTCCCTAACTTCATCATCCGACATGTAGCTATAGCTATGTGTGCTTCAGCGTTTGTTGTCATTGTCCCCATCTTCTGAAGAAGGCCGCAGGCCGAAACGTCAGTATTTTGTTGTGTTCCTTTTTTTTGTAAAGCTGTCACCATACCTTGGAGTGTATACCACACCCCATTACTGGCTCTTCGTTAAAAGGGCCGACGACAATAGTCGTGGATTCATTTCGTTAAAAATAGTCGGAATTAAGAATACCCCCTTTGACTTGAAATTTAAAAAAAAGGCACAAAAAAATGTGATTGGTTAATCTGAAAGAACGTTGAGTGACATAAGTTCTGTGCCTTGTCACTGGACAAATAATAATAATAAATTATTTCAGAGCTACAGCAACACTGGCCGGAAATAATTAATGGCAAAGAAAGAATTCTCAATTCATGACACAGAAAGAATTCTATAGAACTTTACAATAGATGGATTGCAAAAATAGAACAAAAGATGCACGAAAGCACGACTTTTGTTCTACTCTGGAAAATAATAGACAAAAAATTGTCTCTACACCATTCGAGAATATGGCATACTTGTATACACGGCCCCCGCTGATTGGTTCGTCGCCCTCACGTGACATGTATCATGAAATTGTTACATCCTCACGTGATGTTATAAATTCTGGGAAAATTAGTGAAATTACTTCTTAGCATGAAGTCGCTTCAGCACCTACCACCCACTTAGTAATTAAGTTCTTGTTGTCTATTGATGTCACAAGATACGGTAATAATTCTTGAATTTCTATTAAAAGCTTTCATCGTTGAATTTCAGAGGAGATTTCAAAATTTGAATTAATAATTGAGAAGTTGAACTATTTTTAAAATGTCTTTTTTCTTTGTCGGTTTTCTTTGTTATTCTTGTGCTAATGTTGTTCCTATGCATTTGACAAAGTAAAGCACCAAGAAATAATCAAAATTTTAGAAAGCATAAACGTAGACAGCAAAGATCTAAGAATAATAAAGAACTTGTACTGGCAACAAACAGCGGCCATAAAAACTGGAAACCAATTGGGAATGTTTCAACAAATAAAACAGGGTAGTAGACAAGGTTGTATGCTGTCACCAGAGCTGTTTAATATTTATAGTGAGATTATTTTAAGATCCACAAGGGACATGCCTGGAATAACAATTGGAGGTCATAATATAAATAATCTAAGGTATGCTGATGATGTCGCTAAAAGTGAAAATGAGTTACAAGAAATGTTGGACATTATAGTGAAAGAAAGCAAAAATAAAGGACTCAGCGTTAATAACAAAAATACAGAGGTAATGGTAACAAAGAAAAAGGCATCACCTCAGTGCAAAATAAAGACAAGTGGAACAATATTAAAACAGGTAAATGAATTTAAATATTTGGGAACTTTGTTAACCTCCGACGGAAGATGTACAAAAGAGGTGAGATGCAGAATGGCTCAGGCAAAAGCAGCTTTCCAAAAAATGAGGAAGATACTATGCAATCCATTTTTGACAATAGAAACAAGAAAACGAGTTCTTAAATATCACATAGAGCCAGTCTTAACATATGGATGCGAATCATGGACAATAGGACAACAGATAAGAAAATAACTGGAGTCTGTAGAAATGTGGTTTTACAGAAGAATGTTGAGAGTACCATGGACAGCTAAGAAGAGTAATGAAGATGTTCTGAGAGAGGTCAAAGCAAAGAGAAAGCTAATTTCCAATATTAGAAAGAAACAATCAACATTTTTTGGCCATGTAATGAGAAGATGAAGACAATAATGTAATGAGACAATAAAGACACCTTCATCACTCAACAACCAAGACACCTACATCACTCAACAACAAAGACACCTTCATCACTCAACAACCAAGACACCTACATCACTCAACAATAAAGACACCTTCATCACTCAGCAACCAAGACACCTACATCACTCAACAACAAAGACACGTACATCACTCAACAACAAAGACACCTACATCACTCAACAACAAAGACACCTTCATCACTCAACAACCAAGACACCTACATCACTCAACAATAAAGACACCTTCATCACACAACAAACAAGACACCTACATAACTCAACAACAAAGACACCTACATCACTCAACAATAAAGACACCTTCATCACTCAATAACCAAGACACCTACATCACTCAACAATAAAGACACCCACATCACTCAAAAACAAAGACACCTACAACACTCAACAATAAAGACACCTTCATCACTCAACAACCAAGACACATACATCACTCAACAACCAAAACACCTACATCACTCAACAATAAAGACACCCACATCACTCAACAACCAAGACACATACATCACTCAACAATAAAGACACCTTCATCACTCAACAATAAAAACACCCACATCACTCAACAACAAAGACACCTACATCACTCAACAACAAATACATCTACATCACTCAACAACCAAGACACCTACATCACTCAACAACAAAGACACTTACATCACTCAACAATAAAGACACCTTCATCACTCAACAATAATTACACCTACATCACTCAACAACAAAGACACCTACATCACTCAACAATAAAGACACCTTCATCACTCAACAACCAAGACACCTTCATCACTCAACAACAAAGACACCTACATCACTCAACAACAAAGACACCTTCATCACTCAACAACCAAGACACCTACATCACTCAACACTAAAGACACCTTCATCACTCAGCAACCAAGACACCTACATCACTCAACAACAAAGACACCTACATCACTCAACAACAAAGACACCTACATCACTCAACAACCAAGACATCTACATAACTCAACAACAAAGACACCTACATCACTCAACAATAAAGACACCTTCATCACTCAACAACAAAGACACCTACATCACTCAACAACAAAGACACCTACATCACTCAACAATAAAGACACCTACATCACTCAACAATATAGACACTTTCATCACTCAACAACCAAGACACCTTCATCACTCAACAACCAAGACACCTACATCACTCAACAACAAAGACACCTACATCACTCAACAATAAAGACACCTACATCACTCAACAACCAAGACACTTACATCACTCAACAATAAAGACACCTACATCACTCAACAATAAAGACACATACATAACTAAACAACAAAGACGCCTACATCACTCAACAATAAAGACACCTTCATCACTCAACAATAAAGACACTTTCATCACTCAACAACCAAGACATCTATATCACTCAACAACCAAGACGCCTACATCACTCAACAATAAAGACATCTTCATCACTCAACAACCAAGACACCTACATCACTCAACAATAAAGACACCTACATCACTCAACAACAAAGACACCTACATCACTCAACAACAAAGACACCCAGATCACTCAACAATAAAGACACCTACATCACTCAACAACAAAAACACCTACATCACTCAACAATAAAGACATCTTCATCACTCAACAATAAAGACACCTACATAACTCAACAATAAAGACACCTACATCACTCAACAACAAAGACACCTACATCACTCAACAATAAAGACACCTACATCACTCAACAACAAAGACACCTAGATCACTCAACAACAAAGACATCTACATCACTCAACAACAAAGACACCTACATCACTCAACAACAAAGACACCTACATCACTCAACAATATAGACACTTTCATCACTCAACAACCAAGACACCTTCATCACTCAACAACCAAGACACCTACATCACTCAACAACAAAGACACCTACATCACTCAACAATAAAGACACCTACATCACTCAACAACCAAGACACTTACATCACTCAACAATAAAGACACCTACATCACTCAACAATAAAGACACATACATAACTAAACAACAAAGACGCCTACATCACTCAACAATAAAGACACCTTCATCACTCAACAATAAAGACACTTTCATCACTCAACAACCAAGACATCTATATCACTCAACAACCAAGACGCCTACATCACTCAACAATAAAGACATCTTCATCACTCAACAACCAAGACACCTACATCACTCAACAATAAAGACACCTACATCACTCAACAACAAAGACACCTACATCACTCAACAACAAAGACACCCAGATCACTCAACAATAAAGACACCTACATCACTCAACAACAAAAACACCTACATCACTCAACAATAAAGACATCTTCATCACTCAACAATAAAGACACCTACATAACTCAACAATAAAGACACCTACATCACTCAACAACAAAGACACCTACATCACTCAACAATAAAGACACCTACATCACTCAACAACAAAGACACCTAGATCACTCAACAACAAAGACATCTACATCACTCAACAACAAAGACACCTACATCACTCAACAACAAAGACACCTACATCACTCAACAACAAAGACACCTAGATCACTCAACAACAAAGACATCTACATCACTCAACAACCAAGACACCTACATCACTCAACAACTAAGACACCTACATCACTCAACAACAAAGACACCTACATCACTCAACAACAAAGACACCTACATCACTCAACAACCAACAACCCGTACTAAGCAACAGACCATAGTGATCTTGTCCCTAAATGACGTCACAAACACAGACAAATCGACAGACAAACTTAACGCAATTGTACTCCCCCTTGGTGGCACAGTAATACAAATTGCTGTTCGTGATGTCACTGTAACTGGATTTGGCAGCCAAAATAGGACACGACTCACACGATAAACACATCAGTGAATCGGGATAATTGCCACGACTAATGACAGGGGAAAACAACGTCGGAGTAGAACACATTCGCGAACTCACATTTAACCACTTGTAACGTAATTAAACGAAACTAAATAACTACGAGTGATGGCCCTGTGACCTTAAAACTTTGTGCTTCAATTATATTCTGTTAACCGTTTTTAACAATGTTCTTTTGTAAACAAGATGATCATGTATGTACTTATACAATGTTTGTTAGTACTTTCATTTATATTTAATACGGGGACTAGTTGGTCTAAATAAAGACAAGTGGGACAATATTAAAAAAGGTAAATGAATTTAAATATTTGGGAACTTTTTTAACCTCAGACGGAAGATGTACAAAAGAGGTGAGATGCAGAATGGCTCAGGCAAAAGCAGCTTTCCAAAAAATGAGGAAGATACTATGCAATCCATTTTTGACAATAGAAACAAGAAAACGAGTTCTTAAATATCACATAGAGCCAGTCTTAACATATGGATGCGAATCATGGACAATAGGACAACAGATAAGAAAATAACTGGAGTCTGTAGAAATGTGGTTTTACAGAAGAATGTTGAGAGTACCATGGACAGCTAAGAAGAGTAATGAAGATGTTCTGAGAGAGGTCAAAGCAAAGAGAAAGCTAATTTCCAATATTAGAAAGAAACAATCAACATTTTTTGGCCATGTAATGAGAAGATGAAGACAATAATGTAATGAGACAATAAAGACACCTTCATCACTCAACAACCAAGACACCTACATCACTCAACAACAAAGACACCTTCATCACTCAACAACCAAGACACCTACATCACTCAACAATAAAGACACCTTCATCACTCAGCAACCAAGACACCTACATCACTCAACAACAAAGACACGTACATCACTCAACAACAAAGACACCTACATCACTCAACAACAAAGACACCTTCATCACTCAACAACCAAGACACCTACATCACTCAACAATAAAGACACCTTCATCACACAACAAACAAGACACCTACATAACTCAACAACAAAGACACCTACATCACTCAACAATAAAGACACCTTCATCACTCAATAACCAAGACACCTACATCACTCAACAATAAAGACACCCACATCACTCAAAAACAAAGACACCTACAACACTCAACAATAAAGACACCTTCATCACTCAACAACCAAGACACATACATCACTCAACAACCAGAACACCTACATCACTCAACAATAAAGACACCCACATCACTCAACAACCAAGACACATACATCACTCAACAATAAAGACACCTTCATCACTCAACAATAAAAACACCCACATCACTCAACAACAAAGACACCTACATCACTCAACAACAAATACATCTACATCACTCAACAACCAAGACACCTACATCACTCAACAACAAAGACACTTACATCACTCAACAATAAAGACACCTTCATCACTCAACAATAATTACACCTACATCACTCAACAACTAAGACACCTACATCACTCAACAATAAAGACACCTTCATCACTCAACAACAAAGACACCTTCATCACTCAACAACAAAGACACCTACATCACTCAACAACAAAGACACCTTCATCACTCAACAACCAAGACACCTACATCACTCAACACTAAAGACACCTTCATCACTCAGCAACCAAGACACCTACATCACTCAACAACAAAGACACCTACATCACTCAACAACAAAGACACCTACATCACTCAACAACCAAGACATCTACATAACTCAACAACAAAGACACCTACATCACTCAACAATAAAGACACCTTCATCACTCAACAACAAAGACACCTAGATCACTCAACAACAAAGACATCTACATCACTCAACAACAAAGACACCTACATCACTCAACAACAAAGACACCTACATCACTCAACAATATAGACACTTTCATCACTCAACAACCAAGACACCTTCATCACTCAACAACCAAGACACCTACATCACTCAACAACAAAGACACCTACATCACTCAACAATAAAGACACCTACATCACTCAACAACCAAGACACTTACATCACTCAACAATAAAGACACCTACATCACTCAACAATAAAGACACATACATAACTAAACAACAAAGACGCCTACATCACTCAACAATAAAGACACCTTCATCACTCAACAATAAAGACACTTTCATCACTCAACAACCAAGACATCTATATCACTCAACAACCAAGACGCCTACATCACTCAACAATAAAGACATCTTCATCACTCAACAACCAAGACACCTACATCACTCAACAATAAAGACACCTACATCACTCAACAACAAAGACACCTACATCACTCAACAACAAAGACACCCAGATCACTCAACAATAAAGACACCTACATCACTCAACAACAAAAACACCTACATCACTCAACAATAAAGACATCTTCATCACTCAACAATAAAGACACCTACATAACTCAACAATAAAGACACCTACATCACTCAACAACAAAGACACCT
Organism: Megaustenia siamemsis; assembly: GCA_032433765.1. Classification (NCBI taxonomy): domain Eukaryota; kingdom Metazoa; phylum Mollusca; class Gastropoda; order Stylommatophora; family Ariophantidae; genus Megaustenia; species Megaustenia siamemsis. Next base: position 6,962,136 of record JAVIAB010000024.1, read on the forward strand.
ACATCACTCAACAATAAAGACACCTACATCACTCAACAACAAAGACACCTAGATCACTCAACAACAAAGACATCTACATCACTCAACAACAAAGACACCTACATCACTCAACAACAAAGACACCTACATCACTCAACAACAAAGACACCTAGATCACTCAACAACAAAGACATCTACATCACTCAACAACCAAGACACCTACATCACTCAACAACTAAGACACCTACATCACTCAACAACAAAGACACCTACATCACTCAACAACAAAGACACCTACATCACTCAACAACCAACAACCCGTACTAAGCAACAGACCATAGTGATCTTGTCCCTAAATGACGTCACAAACACAGACAAATCGACAGACAAACTTAACGCAATTGTACTCCCCCTTGGTGGCACAGTAATACAAATTGCTGTTCGTGATGTCACTGTAACTGGATTTGGCAGCCAAAATAGGACACGACTCACACGATAAACACATCAGTGAATCGGGATAATTGCCACGACTAATGACAGGGGAAAACAACGTCGGAGTAGAACACATTCGCGAACTCACATTTAACCACTTGTAACGTAATTAAACGAAACTAAATAACTACGAGTGATGGCCCTGTGACCTTAAAACTTTGTGCTTCAATTATATTCTGTTAACCGTTTTTAACAATGTTCTTTTGTAAACAAGATGATCATGTATGTACTTATACAATGTTTGTTAGTACTTTCATTTATATTTAATACGGGGACTAGTTGGTCTAAATAAAGACAAGTGGGACAATATTAAAAAAGGTAAATGAATTTAAATATTTGGGAACTTTTTTAACCTCAGACGGAAGATGTACAAAAGAGGTGAGATGCAGAATGGCTCAGGCAAAAGCAGCTTTCCAAAAAATGAGGAAGATACTATGCAATCCATTTTTGACAATAGAAACAAGAAAACGAGTTCTTAAATATCACATAGAGCCAGTCTTAACATATGGATGCGAATCATGGACAATAGGACAACAGATAAGAAAATAACTGGAGTCTGTAGAAATGTGGTTTTACAGAAGAATGTTGAGAGTACCATGGACAGCTAAGAAGAGTAATGAAGATGTTCTGAGAGAGGTCAAAGCAAAGAGAAAGCTAATTTCCAATATTAGAAAGAAACAATCAACATTTTTTGGCCATGTAATGAGAAGATGAAGACAATAATGTAATGAGACAATAAAGACACCTTCATCACTCAACAACCAAGACACCTACATCACTCAACAACAAAGACACCTTCATCACTCAACAACCAAGACACCTACATCACTCAACAATAAAGACACCTTCATCACTCAGCAACCAAGACACCTACATCACTCAACAACAAAGACACGTACATCACTCAACAACAAAGACACCTACATCACTCAACAATAAAGACACCTTCATCACTCAACAACCAAGACACCTACATCACTCAACAATAAAGACACCTTCATCACACAACAAACAAGACACCTACATAACTCAACAACAAAGACACCTACATCACTCAACAATAAAGACACCTTCATCACTCAATAACCAAGACACCTACATCACTCAACAATAAAGACACCCACATCACTCAAAAACAAAGACACCTACAACACTCAACAATAAAGACACCTTCATCACTCAACAACCAAGACACATACATCACTCAACAACCAAAACACCTACATCACTCAACAATAAAGACACCCACATCACTCAACAACCAAGACACATACATCACTCAACAATAAAGACACCTTCATCACTCAACAATAAAAACACCCACATCACTCAACAACAAAGACACCTACATCACTCAACAACAAATACATCTACATCACTCAACAACCAAGACACCTACATCACTCAACAACAAAGACACTTACATCACTCAACAATAAAGACACCTTCATCACTCAACAATAATTACACCTACATCACTCAACAACAAAGACACCTACATCACTCAACAATAAAGACACCTTCATCACTCAACAACCAAGACACCTTCATCACTCAACAACAAAGACACCTACATCACTCAACAACAAAGACACCTTCATCACTCAACAACCAAGACACCTACATCACTCAACACTAAAGACACCTTCATCACTCAGCAACCAAGACACCTACATCACTCAACAACAAAGACACCTACATCACTCAACAACAAAGACACCTACATCACTCAACAACCAAGACATCTACATAACTCAACAACAAAGACACCTACATCACTCAACAATAAAGACACCTTCATCACTCAACAACAAAGACACCTACATCACTCAACAACAAAGACACCTACATCACTCAACAATAAAGACACCTACATCACTCAACAATATAGACACTTTCATCACTCAACAACCAAGACACCTTCATCACTCAACAACCAAGACACCTACATCACTCAACAACAAAGACACCTACATCACTCAACAATAAAGACACCTACATCACTCAACAACCAAGACACTTACATCACTCAACAATAAAGACACCTACATCACTCAACAATAAAGACACATACATAACTAAACAACAAAGACGCCTACATCACTCAACAATAAAGACACCTTCATCACTCAACAATAAAGACACTTTCATCACTCAACAACCAAGACATCTATATCACTCAACAACCAAGACGCCTACATCACTCAACAATAAAGACATCTTCATCACTCAACAACCAAGACACCTACATCACTCAACAATAAAGACACCTACATCACTCAACAACAAAGACACCTACATCACTCAACAACAAAGACACCCAGATCACTCAACAATAAAGACACCTACATCACTCAACAACAAAAACACCTACATCACTCAACAATAAAGACATCTTCATCACTCAACAATAAAGACACCTACATAACTCAACAATAAAGACACCTACATCACTCAACAACAAAGACACCTACATCACTCAACAATAAAGACACCTACATCACTCAACAACAAAGACACCTAGATCACTCAACAACAAAGACATCTACATCACTCAACAACAAAGACACCTACATCACTCAACAACAAAGACACCTACATCACTCAACAATATAGACACTTTCATCACTCAACAACCAAGACACCTTCATCACTCAACAACCAAGACACCTACATCACTCAACAACAAAGACACCTACATCACTCAACAATAAAGACACCTACATCACTCAACAACCAAGACACTTACATCACTCAACAATAAAGACACCTACATCACTCAACAATAAAGACACATACATAACTAAACAACAAAGACGCCTACATCACTCAACAATAAAGACACCTTCATCACTCAACAATAAAGACACTTTCATCACTCAACAACCAAGACATCTATATCACTCAACAACCAAGACGCCTACATCACTCAACAATAAAGACATCTTCATCACTCAACAACCAAGACACCTACATCACTCAACAATAAAGACACCTACATCACTCAACAACAAAGACACCTACATCACTCAACAACAAAGACACCCAGATCACTCAACAATAAAGACACCTACATCACTCAACAATACATCAGACATCTTCATCACTCAACAATAAAGACACCTACATAACTCAACAATAAAGACACCTACATCACTCAACAACAAAGACACCTACATCACTCAACAATAAAGACACCTACATCACTCAACAACAAAGACACCTAGATCACTCAACAACAAAGACATCTACATCACTCAACAACAAAGACACCTACATCACTCAACAACAAAGACACCTACATCACTCAACAACAAAGACACCTAGATCACTCAACAACAAAGACATCTACATCACTCAACAACCAAGACACCTACATCACTCAACAACTAAGACACCTACATCACTCAACAACAAAGACACCTACATCACTCAACAACAAAGACACCTACATCACTCAACAACCAACAACCCGTACTAAGCAACAGACCATAGTGATCTTGTCCCTAAATGACGTCACAAACACAGACAAATCGACAGACAAACTTAACGCAATTGTACTCCCCCTTGGTGGCACAGTAATACAAATTGCTGTTCATGATGTCACTGTAACTGGATTTGGCAGCCAAAATAGGACACGACTTACACGATAAACACATCAGTGAATCGGGATAATTGCCACGACTAATGACAGGGGAAAACAACGTCGGAGTAGAACACATTCGCGAACTCACATTTAACCACTTGTAACGTAATTAAACGAAACTAAATAACTACGAGTGATGGCCCTGTGACCTTAAAACTTTGTGCTTCAATTATATTCTGTTAACCGTTTTTAACAATGTTCTTTTGTAAACAAGATGATCATGTATGTACTTATACAATGTTTGTTAGTACTTTCATTTATATTTAATACGGGGACTAGTTGGTCTAAATAAAGACAAGTGGGACAATATTAAAAAAGGTAAATGAATATAAATATTTGGGAACTTTTTTAACCTCAGACGGAAGATGTACAAAAGAGGTGAGATGCAGAATGGCTCAGGCAAAAGCAGCTTTCCAAAAGATGAGGAAGATACTGTGCAATCCATTTTGACAATAAAAACAAGAAAAAGAGTTCTTAATGTTATGTAGAGCCAGTCTTAACATATGGATGGAAATCATGGACAATAGGACAACAGACAAAAAAACCACTGGAGTATGTTGAGATGTGGTTTTACAGAAGAATGTTGAGAGTACCATGGGTAGCTAAGAAGAGTAATGAAAACGTTCTGAAAGAGGCCAAAGCAAAACGAAAGCTAATTTCCAATATTAGGAAGAAACAATCATCATTTTTTGGCCATGTAATGAGAAGAGAACAACTGGAATATATTGTAACAACTGGGAAAATTGAGGGACGAAGTGATAGAGGGAAGCAAAGAAAAAAAATAACAGACAGCTTAAGAGAATGTCTTTGCAGACGATCAACAACAGAAATGATAAATAACTGTCGTGATCGAAAGTTGTGGAGAGACATGATCACCTACGCCAGCAGGCCCGGTACTTGATGATGATGATGAGTTGGTCTAGCGACGTGAGATCGGCTGCTTGAGAAGAAAGTCCGTGGTTCCAAACCAACTATAGGAGATTGGATATTTTTTTCCACTTTAAATCCGTGATTTCTTCCTGGCTTTACTTCCCTCTAGCCTCTTGGTTGTGAAATAGTATTTTTTTCTACCGGAAAACGATTTTTTTAAAAGAGTCACAGTGTGCACGCTGCGCGTTGTAATCAACCATTAGCAGATAAAAAGGTAGGAAAGTTGGTCACCAAAAATGGCAGTTGCCCGGGCAAAATTGTGAAGTGAAAGTCTACTAATGCCAGTGATAAAACATTGATAGTCTACTAATACCAGTGATAGTCTACTAATACCAGTGATAGTCTACTAATGCCAGTGATAAAACATTGATATTCTACTAATGCCAGTGATAGTCTACTAATACCAGTGATAGTCTACTAATACCAGTGATAGTCTACTAATACCAGTGAAAGTCTACTAATGCCAGTGATAGTCTTTTAATACCAGTGATAGTCTACTAATGCCAGTGAAAATCTACTAATACCAGTGATAGTCTACTAATACCATTGATAGTCTACTAATGCCAGTGATAGTCTATTAATGCCAGTGATAGGCTATTAATACCAGTGAAAGTCTACTAATACCAGTGATAGTCTATTAATGCAGTGATCGTCTACTAATACCAGTGATAGTCTACTAATACCAGTGATAATCTATTAAGACCAGTGATAGTCTACTAATACCAGTGATAGTCTACTAATGCCAGTGATAGTCTACTAATACCAGTGATAGTCTACTAATACCATTGATAGTCTACTAATACCAGTGATAGTCTATTAATACCAGTGATAGTCTACTAATGCCAGTGATATTCTACTAATACCAGTGATAGTCTACTAATACCAGTGATAGTCTACTAATACCAGTGATAGTCTACTAATATCAGTGATAGTCTACTAATACCAGTGATAATCTACTAATACCAGTGATAGTCTACTAGTACCAGTGATAGTCTACTAGTACCAGTGATAGTCTACTAATACCAGTGATAGTCTACTAATACCAGTGATAGTCTTCTAATACCAGTGATAGTCTACTAATATCAGTGATAGTTACTAATACCAGTGATAATCTACTAATACCAGTGACCGTCTACTAATACCAGTGATAGTCTACTAGTACCAGTTATAGTCTACTAATACCAAAGATGGATGTATCGGTATATGAGCTACTAGGGCAAGATTTAAGTAAAAAAGGTAAAGAGACCTCGTCACGCCAAGTGGCGTATAGGGAATATGGTGTTAGTGACCATAATTTTTACTGACCATCGGCACATGATTTTTGGGGTAATGTGGTCGGTACCGCTTTACTTTCCCAGAATAGAATCCGGTTTCACATTAAATGCTGGGTTGAACCGGAAGCCGTCGGTTGGGATCGAACCCTACTTCTTGTCCTTTGCAGTCCAGTTCACTAACCACTGAGCTATCGCGGCTCCCAGGGCAAGATTTAGGTATAGACAAAATAAGTAACAGGGTAGAGGTCTCACAATCCGAGGGCGCTCACATTTGTTTACATTGTAATCTATGTCAGAGATCTTCTGGTATTCATTTTTTAAAACACGAGGCCTCAAAGTTTGATTTGGCATCGCCATGGTCTCACGATGTCTAAATCTGGCACTGGTACTAACCTTGACCTCTTGACATTAGACCCACTTTTCCCGACAGTGGTACGACGCCTGCAAAGCTGAGTGGCAGTGTTCCCTAGCGTTTGGCTTTTCGTGGCAAGGCGCTGTGCCACTGAGTACGGGTGTTCGATCCTGCTTTGGTCCATATTTTTTTCTGTTGTTGATTATTTGTCATTTTTTCCGAGTGCTGTAAACATACCTCTTCCTCTGAATTGATTCACTGATTATCGCTTTGGATGTTTCCCTCTATAATAATATTCATTTATTATTATTTGTCTCCAGTCATGGGTTTTCACGACCCTGGTTGGTTTGTTTCTGGCCTGGATCGTCGTCAGATGCACACCAGACGAACTCATAGGTGCTCCCATAACCCCCTTCGAGAATCCGGAGAAAATTTGAGGAGAGTCCTGGCCCACATGCACCAACTCCGATGGACGTGGTGGGATCAATGGTGAGGGTAGATTTTTGCTGAAAATTTTGCACAGGAGGCGCCGGCCATATTTATGGCCTACTCTTTTCGATTTTAGGGAGCCACGATAACTCGCTGGTTAGCGAACTGGACTACAAAGGACAAGGGGTAGGGTTCGATCCCAACCGACGGCTTTAAATGGGTACCGGATTTTTTTCTGGGAAAGTAGAGCGGCACGGGCGTAATACCAACCACTTTACCCCAAAAATCATCATGCTGAAGGTCTGTAAAAAATTATAGTCACTAACACCATATTCCCTATACTCCACTTGGCGTGACGGGGGCTCTTTACTTTACTTTTCGATTTTAACTGCCAAGGGTTTTTTTACGTGCGCGAAGGCACACGGAACCTCCTCTTTATTCCCGTTATCCGAGAAGGTCTAGGCATTGGATATCATTGCTCAAGCGATCAGGGGAGACTAACATCATACAGAAAACGCGGATTAATTTTTCTTATTTTTGAAAACTCACCATCGCTTCTAGTGGGCTTTGAACCTGGGTTCTTCCTGTCATGAGGCTGACGTCATACTTCAACACTACCCAGCCCACACAGCGCAAGTGCTATTACCTCCCTTTAACAACATTTCTACAATTGTCAGTGATTATCTCCCTTTATGTTAATTTATACTTGACAAGGTGACTTTTTTTTTCTCCTTTTTTGCGTTCGGTAGCGTTTTACCTTTGACGAAGTCCCTAGAGACCTGGAACAGAATTTTGCGTGTTAATCCGGTTTTCCTTGATAGCCGTGTGCGCAGGGGTCCCTCGCCGCACAGGCAGATAACTCCGTCTTCGGAGGTACTCATATTTTTTTTCCGTCCAGGAGCAATTGACGTTTTAAGCCGGGCCTCGCTGCTGAGACCAGGGGTGGTTGCCGCAGAGCGAAATCATATATGAAAATCCCAACTGGCGCAGCCGGGATTTGAACTCACAACCTCTCTGTCCCGAGGCCGGCGTCTTGCCTCGAGACTAACCAGCCCCCCATGACAAGTTTTAATTAGGAAGTAATTTACACACAAGTTTCAACGCGGTAATATTATGACATTTGCAGTTTCAAGTTAGGTAAGTCGCCCCCCCTCCCACCAACAAATAAAGCTAATTTATGAGTTTAATGGTTAGTTGGGGGGGGGGATGTGTGGTCTAGTGGTGAGACGTTGGCCTCTGGAGTAGAAGGGACCAAGTTTGCTCGTAGGACATTCTAGCACATCTCTCCCCTTTAAGACTTCCACCTGCAAGCTGCCTGTAGTTATCCAGACTATTGCACCGCAAAGCTATCAAACCATGTTATAACATTGGCAAGTTACACAACACTACATCGATCAGCCATGAACGAAACTGCTTGGAGCCGTGGCCAATATTCCCAGACCGATAACGGTTCATAATTACCAACTGGTCATGTTTGTTCACCTAGTGATCTCCCTTAGCTTCTGACCGACATTTTCACAGCTTCCCAGAATGCACTCGAACCAGTACTATTGTCCGTTCAGAATTTGTAGCCCAGACATACATTTTCTCGAAAACTATTTTGTGGATTGCTGTGAAATTTTTATTGCAGTTTTATATTTTCCATGACTTTTATATTAATATTAACGCCATGAAAAATGTACTAAAAAAATCGAACCTGTGATTTCTTATCAGCTTTATCCTTCCCTGGTCTCTGGGTAGTGGAATCTGATCTCTAGCCTTCTCTGGGTAGTGGGATCTGATCTCTAGCCTTCTCTGGGGTAGTGGGATCTGATCTCTAGCCCTCTCTGGGTAGTGGGGGGTAGTGGGATCTGATCTCTAACCTTCTCTGGGTAGTGGAATCTGATCTCTAGCCTTCTCTGGGTAGTGGATCTGATCTCTAGCCTTCTCTGGGTAGTGGGATCTGATCTCTAGCCTTCTCTGGGTAGTGGGATCTGATCTCTAACCTTCTCTGGGTAGTGGAATCTGATCTCTAGCCCTCTCTGGGTAGTGGGATCTGATCTCTAGCCCTCTCTGGGTAGTGGGATCTCATCTCTAGCCTTCTCTGGGTAGTGGGATCTGATCTCTAGCCCTCTCTGGGTAGTGGGATCTGATGTCTAGCCCTCTCTGGGTAGTAGGATTTTATCTATAGCCCTCTCTGGATAGTGGGATCTGATCTCTAGCCCTCTCTGGGTAGTGGGATCAGATCTCTAGCCCTCTCTGGGTAGAGAGATCCGATGTCTAGCCCTCTGTGGGTAGTGAGATCCGATGTCTAGCCCTCCCTGGGTAGTGAGATCCGATGTCTAGTCCTCTCTGGGTGTGAGATCCGTTGTCTAGCCCTCTCTGGGTTGTGAGATCCGATGTCTAGCCCTCTCGGGGTGTGAGATCCGTTGTCTAGCCCTCTCTGGGTTGTGAGATCCGATGTCTAGCCCTCTGTGGGTAGTGAGATCCGATGTCTAGCCCTCTGTGGGTAGTGAGATCCGATTTCTAGCCATCTCGGATAGCGACGAAAAACAGGAGATCCCGTGTGCACTCACGCACGTTAAAAATCCTTGGCAGTTAAAGAAGAAGAGAGTAGGCCAAATAGGGCCGCTCTCCTGGTAACAAAAATGCTAAGCTAATGTACTCATCCATGCCGAAGAATGATGTGTCGGAGCCGAAAAAGGCGCAGATGTCGCTGCTTTGCCGTAGACTAGCGACACAACGCATTCACGCCCACGTAAAGGGTAAAGGTTAAGAAGAAGAAGGAGGGGAAGAGTTGATTAGTTAAAGCTCGTGATGCATTAAGGAAGCCTGATGGCTGGGTAGCTAGAATTCCCACTACTTGATAAGAATGATCCGGATGAAATTCCCAGAAGTGACATTTTTTTACGGATCGACAAGGCTCCGTGGTTCACGCAGCCTCTAAAAATATTTCCTGAGATATTGTTTGGAAGTTAAGACGGCCTGGCGTGATATTGACCACAGCAGCAAACAATGTTGCGTGGTCATTGAAAAATATAGTCACTAACATCATATAGCACACGTCCAAGCAAGGCAGGGGTGGGGAATTTTATAGCATTCATGATAACCTTTGTGCATGCCAGCGCTGGAAAACAACTAAAGAAAGAGAAAACAAACTGCATACATTTCAAAACAAATCATCATCATCGAGTGCCGTCTCCGCATCGAAGATTGGCTACCATGGAGCGCCATTCTGCTCTGTCTCTTACTTTGATGGTTGCAAGTTGTCATAGACTGGTTTGTCCATCTTTTGATGTTACTTGTGCATGTTAGTCTTGGTCTGCCTCTTTTACCTTGTTATTTTCCCTCCAGGATTACTTTTTGTAGGCTATTGTGTCTTTTAACATGGCCCAAAAATCGCATTTGTCTTGTTTCAATTGTGTTTAGTACTTCTCTTTTCACTTTTAGTTGTTTTAAGACTTCATCGTTTTTTTTTTCTTTTCCTTCCATCCAATTCTACCTATTCTTCTATATATCCACATTTCAAAAGCTTCAATTCTCTGTTCTGTTTTCTTGTCTAATGTCAATGTTTCTGCACCATACATGAATGTTGAGAAGATGTAACATTTTGCTATTCTTAGTTTCAGCCCTGGTGTTATTTGTTTTTATGTCAGTATGTTCTTTATGACATTAAAATTACTTTTTACCATTCCTATTCTTTTGTTTATTTCAGTTGTACATTTTCCATCACTGGTTATAGTATATCCAAGGTAGATGTAGTTCCGAACTGTCTCCAGGTCTATTCCTTCAATTTTGATAATCCACTTGTGGGTTTTGAGTATTTTCTTTGTTTATGATCATAGTTTTAGTTCAAAACAAATGCTTAAAGAAAATACTTCGTATACCATGGAATTAGTTCAAGACTGGTGTAGAAATAAGAGAAGTGACATAGCATCCAAAAATATCAGCTATAATAAGGAAAAGACGGTGGTCATATTTTGGCCATGTGATGAGAAGAGACAACAAAAGAATCTCAAAGCAAGGCCTCAAGTGGGAACCAGAGAGTAAAATAAAAAGAAGTCGACCTAGAGAGACACTAAAAAGAACATTAAAGTGAGAGGCGACAATAGCAGGCATCAGCTCCCTCGCAAAGGTTAAGCAACTCGCCCAGAACAGAGCCGTTTGGTGAGACACAATGTATGTCCAGTGCAAGGTCTGACAGTTGAAGGGTCATCTAACACATGAGTCTAGAATGTCTGCCCTACGTGCCGTCTTCTGCTAGAAAAGACAATAGACAGACACAGACAGACAGAGAGACAGACAGACAGACGGACGGACGGACGGAGGGGCGGACAGACAGGCATATAGACAGACAGACACAGACAGATAGAGAGACAGAGAGGTAGATAGACAGACAAATAAATAGACAGACAGATGGATAGACAGACAGACAGGCAGACACAGACAGACAGAGACAGAGAGGTAGATAGACGGACAGATAAATAGACAGACAGATGGATAGACAGACAGACAGGCAGACACAGACAGACAGAGACAGATAGATTGAGAGACAGAGAGGTAGATAGACGGACAGATAAATAGACAGACAGATGGATAGACAGACAGACAGGCAGACACAGACAGACAGAGACAGATAGATAGAGAGACAGAGAGGTAGATAGACGGACAGATAAATAGACAGACAGATGGATAGACAGACAGGCAGACACAGACAGACAGAGACAGATGGATAGAGAGATAGAGAGGTAGATAGACAGACAGATAAATAGACAGACAGATGGATAGACAGACAGACAGGCAGACACAGACAGACAGAGACAGATAGATAGAGAGACAGAGAGGTAGATAGACGGACAGATAAATAGACAGACAGATGGATAGACAGACAGACAGGCAGACACAGACAGACAGAGACAGATAGATTGAGAGACAGAGAGGTAGATAGACGGACAGATAAATAGACAGACAGATGGATAGACAGACAGACAGGCAGACACAGACAGACAGAGACAGATAGATAGAGAGACAGAGAGGTAGATAGACGGACAGATAAATAGACAGACAGATGGATAGACAGACAGGCAGACACAGACAGACAGAGACAGATGGATGGAGAGATAGAGAGGTAGATAGACAGACAAATAAATAGACAGACAGATGAATAGACAGACAGACAGACAGGCAGACACAGACAGACAGAGACAGATGGATAGAGAGATAGAGAGGTAGATAGACAGACACATAAATAGACAGATAGATGAATAGACAGACAGACAGAGACAGATGGATAGAGAGACAGAGAGGTAGATAGACAGACAGATGGATAAACAGACAGATGGATAAACAGACAGACAGATTCATTATAACATTCTTGTCCTCTCTCGTCTATACCGCCCAAGGAGCTAATAACTTTCGCATACTCAATTGGCTAACTAACGAAGATGGTAACAGCAAGCCTTCTCCATCTCTACTGACAATTTCCACAAATTGAGCCCCCTAACGATGTGGCTCTGAGCGCCGCTCACGTTCTCTTGTCTCTGGCCTGTCACACAGAAAGCTCATTAGGTCAAACCAACTCCTGGCCACTCATTCCAACTCAGCCGTAAAGGCCAAACGAGACTTTATTGGTTCACTAATCTTGAAGCCTTTGGGGAAAGAACTAGGGCATCAATTTGGTTGCTAAGTTTTCAGACTGCCAGTAAAAGAGTCATAAATTAGACATGGGTGCTGGAATTAGTGAAAAAGAATGCATGGAGGTTTAAGTGAGTGTTTTCTTGTGACGAGACAGAAGTCAACTTGGAGCATTGAACTAGTCTTTTGAGAATATAATTCACAGTAGCTTCCCATTGATCATCATGATGTGCCATACTGGAAGCCGCGATAGCTCAGTGGTTAGTGAACTGGACTAGCACGGGCAAGGGGTAGGGTTCCGGGTTCACCCAGCCTTAAATGGGTACCGGATTTTTTTCTTGGAAAGTAAAGCGGCACGGGCGTAACACTGACCACATTACCCAAAAAATCATGTGCTGAAGGTCTGTAAAATATAGGGTCACTAACACCATATTTCCCTATACGCCACTTAGCGTGACGGGGGTACTTTACTTTTTTTTTACTATGTGCCATACTGGTTGGCGTAGGCGATCATGTCCTTCCACAATCTTCTATCTACCGTGCATCGTATCAGTTCTGTTGTTGACTGTTTTCCATGCCATGACACCAAGCTATCCAATATTTTCTCTCTTTGTCATCCGCGATCTCTCTTTCCTTTTATTTTGCCAGTTGTAACCAAGTATTCTAACTTTTCTCTTCTCATGATGTGCCCGAAAAATGTTGATTGCTTCTTTCTGATGTTTTTTAAGAGCTCCCTTTTTGTTTTGGCCTCTTTGAGAATTTCTTCATTGGTCTTTTTAGCTGTTCAGGGAACTTTCAACATTCTTCTGAGAAACTCCATCTCTGTGGCCTCTAATCGTCTTTTCATTTGTTTGTCTACTGTCCATGATTCGCTTCCATAGGTCAGAATTGGTTCTCATTGATACTTTAGTAATAATTTTTTTAAATTTCTTTACGACACATAGTACCATTACTGGTGTATGTCGGGGGCTCACGATAGAACCAGGGGGATAAAGGCCGCTTGGTCAAAGCAGTCGCCACGACGTGTGAGACCCACGATAGAACCAGGGGATAAAGGCCGCTTGGTCAAAGCAGTCGCCACGACGTGTGAGACCCACGATAGAATCAGAGGGATAAAGAGGGCTTGGTCAAAAGCAGTCGCCACGACATGTGAGACCCACGATAGAACCAGGGGGATAAAGGCGGCTTGGTCAAAGCAGTCGCCACGACGTGTGAGACCCACGATAGAAAAAATCCTTTCTGTCTACCGCAGGTTTCGAACACCTCTACGCCGGCTTTTCAGCCAGCAGAACAGAGGTTTAAGACGCGCGGCCACGTCTGGTACTTAAGTTGATTTGCTTATTTGTGTCTTTACAGGAAGATATATATATATATATATATATATATATATATATATTAAATAAATGATGGAAAATGTATGATAAAAATAAGCAAAAAAGAATAGAAAGGGCAAAAACAATTATAACAACATGAACAATATACTGACATCAAAGGAAATAATATCAGAACTAAAACAACAAAATGCCTTCAACATCATCATTGAGTGCCGCCACCGCATCGAAGGTTTGCTACCATGGAGCGCCATTCCGCTCTGTCTCTTGCTTTGATGATGCAGGTTGTTTTTGGTTAATCCATTTTTTTATGTTACTCGTCCATGTTAGTTTTGGTCTACCTCTGCCTCTTTTACCTTGTATTTTCATTCTAATATTACTTTTAGTAGGCCGCTGTATTTTTAACGTGCCCCAGAAATCTCATTTATCTTGTTTGAATCGTGTTCAAAATACTATATTTACTCAAAATTTTTATATGGTGCAGAAACCATCAAGTGCCGTGCTTGCTGGCGTAGGTGATCATGTCTCTCCACAACTTTCGATCTCGACAGTTATTTATCTTTTCTGTTGTCATTCTGCCAAGTCATTCTCTTAAGCTGTCTGGTATCGTTTCTCTTTGCTTCCCTCTATCTCGTCGTCCCTCACTATTCCCATTAGTTACGATATATTCCAGCTGTTCTCTTCTCATTACATGGCCAAAAAATGATGATTGTTTCTTCCAAATATTGGAAATTATCTTTCTTTTTGCTTTGGCCTCTTTCAGAACGCTTTCATTACTCTTCTTAGCTGTCCATGGTATTCTCTACATTCTTCAGTAAAACCACATTTCTACAGACTCCAGTGATATTCTTGTCTGTTGTCCTATTGTCCATGATTCACATCCATATGTTAAGACTGGCTCCACATAACATTTAAGAACTCATTTTCTTGTTTCTGTTGTCAAAAATAGATTGCATAGTATCTTCCTCATTTTTTGGAAAGCTGCTTTTTGCCTGAGCTATTTTGCATCTCACCTCTTTTGTACATCTTCCGTCTGAGGTTAACAAAGTTCCCATGTACTTTATTTTGCAGAAACATGGACGTTAAAATAGAAAACTGAAGCCTTTGAAATGTGGATCTATAGGAAAATATAGAGAATT